>JAULJZ010055373.1:0-13803 GCA_032270985.1 Heliamphora pulchella
AAACTTGGCAAGGAGGGATGATCCAGCCGACAATGTATATCCAATATCTGAGATGATCGCCCGGAGCATGCAACATCAAAAGTCTCATCCAGCACATATAGGCCACTTACCACCGTCCTCTACTGATAGTATTTCTTGAAGTTAGATCCTGAAAAACACAATGATCAGGAAAGAAAGTTATTGAACAGTTCAGATTCCTGGTAATACGACTCACAGAGAATAAGTTAAACGGATTAGCAGAAGTATGTAAAACATCAGAGAGTGTAATGGATGGAGATAGAGTAGTTACTCCCTGCTCTTTCACCTCCAAAGTTTCTCCATTGGCAACAATCACCCCACTGTGTTCAGAGGTCAACGGATAAGATGAAAATGTACTTATGGTGTGGGTCATATGGGCAGAAGCGCCCGAATCTATCACCTATGATCTGGGGGTGGCCATACATGCAGCTGGATTACCTGCAACTGTAGCGGATGGAGTATCGGCTGTGTTCCCAATCCGCATCTGAATGAACTGATTATATTCCTCCTATGTCATTCGATAGTTCTCTGCTCAGAAGAAGGGGGCGGAGCATCATATTCGGCAACGGCATTGGCCACAGAGGATGTAAGATGCCCATGTAGCTTCCAACACGAGCTTTGTAAGTGTCCCTGCTCTCTACAATAGTAGCAGGACCTGATGTCACGTCCACCTCAACCTTTGCCTCGTCCCCCATCACGGGCTCTACCCCCTCGGGTTCCATCACGTCGGCCACCATTTTGATCTCTACCACGAAAACCACCTCTACTCCCACCACAAAATGCCCCTAGGACTGTATGGTCATTATGATCAGTAATAGTACCACGAGGCTCGTCTCTACTAATGGCTCCGCTCATCCGTCGGAAGACCTCAGATAAAGATGGAATGTCAAACCCAGCTAAAATCTGAGAACGTGCTGAGTCAAGTTGCTTGTTCACCCCAGCTAGGAAGCAAACTACCAAAAACTGCATCATTTGCTTGCGAAAAACCTCATATCGATTGGTAAAAGGTACCAACCAATCATATTCATCTGCCAATACCTTGAACTCTGTGAAATAATTTGGGAAAGAGCAATCTCCCTGTTGTATCCGAAAAATACTCCGCATCACATCATATAACCGGGGTAGGTCATTAGTTGAGGCAAATATCTCCTCGAGTATAGCCTATACCTCTCGAACAGTCGTGGCATTAGATACCAGAATCTCAACAGAGAACTCCATTGAATTCAACATCTTACTCAGTAATCGTGTATCATCTTGCTTCTATCGCTTATACTCATCAGATCCCTTCTCCGGAGGATCTTCAACCAAATGGTCTTCTTTTTCCATACCTTCAACTGTAAGTAAAACTTTCTTCTTCCATAATACATATGTTTGCGGTCCAGTCAATTTCGAATTTACCAATCGTGTGGATGACGAAAATACATCCGTGATTCCTCTTTGTCTATCAGTTCTCACTGGAGAATCCTCAACTCTTGTGGAACTTTCCGTCAACATCATAATATCTCAATGGAAAAACGCAAAGAATCACGAGCAAGCACACCAACAATCAATAGAATGCACCCACACCTTCAATTAGTCATAGATGGACTGAGAATTACACCTTCAATTTATCTTCATAAAATAAAAACACTACGGTAGCCCTTAGACCCTCAAACCAGCAGTTAGGGTTACTTTTGGGCTATCAGAACAAGGAGAGGAAGAAACAAAGAATCGGATAGCCCTTACACCAGTCGGCTAGCACGGAGGGAGGGACCGAGTGAAGCTAGGGTTTTCAGGGGTGCAGGCGACTGGACTGGAAGAGAGGAGAGGGGCTGGTGACGCTGGAAAGAGGGAGAACATAGGTCATCGGCGCTGGAAACAGAGAGAACAGAGGTCGCTGGCGCTGGAAAGAGGGAGAACAAGGGTCGCTGGAGCTGGAGGGAGGCTATCGAGGGCTGTGGAAGGGTCGTTGGTGGTCGATGAAGAGCGAAAGTGGTTGGTGGTGGTGTTTCGTTGGTCGTCGGTGGCTGAGGAAGGGTCGTCGGGGGTCGACAATGGGCGATGGTGGTCGTCGGTGCTGTTTTGGTGGTTGGCGAGGACTGTGGAAGGGTTTAAGGGGGTCGACGATGGGCAATGGTGGAGTTCGGCGCTGGTTTGCGTGGTTGTGTGACAGAGAAAACAGGTTGTTGGAGGGGTTCGGTGATGTGGCTAGGGTTTCAGCATGGTGGCTAGGGTTTCATGGTGGCTCTGGTACCATGTCAGAAGAAATAAAATAATAGGAAGCCGTATCTAACTGGATAAGCGAGTACATTTATTTATATTAGAAAGAAGAAACATCATTACAACTACGTAACCAAACACACACAACAACAACAACAATACTAATAATAATAATAATAATAATAAGCTTCTACTAACAAAGATCTTGTTAACAGAATTAACAACAAACAACAGATTGTGCTAAATAATCATGCCAACCAAAAACTCAAAATTCTCAATTTCATATGTTGCTAGAGACTTGGTTTCACTCTTTCTTTTGGAATCTTCACTAGTATTTGCTAACTTAAGTAAAGCATCTCTTATTTGTAGTGCTTGGTATTTTATTGCCTTCACACTTTCAACACGATTTTTCAACGTGTTTGTGACAATAGTTTAAGAGTAAGACTTTCCACGTTATTTTTCTAAACTTTCCATCGCTTTGTCGAAGATAAAAATAATAAATGTATACGTTGCACCACTTCAAAGAAAGATATAGCTTTAAAACAAGAGTTAACCATATTACAAAGAATAAGGTTAAGACTATGACAACCACATGATGTATAAAATGCTCTAGGATTTACTTCAAGTAGTCTTTTCTGTACACCTTTGTGTTTTCCTTTCATATTGGAGCTATTTTCATACCATTTTTCTCTTATATCATCAATACAAAGTCGAAAAGTACTCAATATCTGTTTAAGTTCAATGAAAAGTCCTAATCCAGAGGTACCTTCCACCTTCAAAAATTCTATAAATAATTCTTGGACCTTTATTGGACTTATTGTAACATCCACACATTGTATTACAAGTGACATTTGTTCTTTGTGACTTATATTTGGAGTACAATCAAGGATAACTGAAAAGTATTTCGCTTCTTTGATTTTTGAAACAATTGTACTTTTGATTTCATCTGCTAACATTTGAATCAGTTCATTTTGAATTTTGTGATCAAGATAATGATAATGAACCTCAGCCCTACCAATCCTTCGAAGATGTTCTTGCATTATTGGATCAAATTTGACAATCATCTCAATTATGCTTAAAAATTTTTCATTTCTCTCTTGATAAATCTTCTCATTGTCTCCACGAAATGCTAAATTATTTTTCGCAAGGATTTTAACAATAGCTAGTATCTTCAATAATACTCATTTCCAGTGCTCTCTCTCTTTTTGATTTGTTCTTGCACATTTTTATCGATTGTTTCAGTCTTTTGCGATCTCATCTCCAACTCAATCTATTTGCTCACGCATCTAATGTGCTCATCACTACTTTCATGACCTTTAAGTCTCTGATCAACATTTTTTTAATCTTTAAATCATTCACAAGCCAATTAAGTTATGTTTCCATCTTATTTAAACAATTTACAACAAAAGCAAAAAACTTTGTCCAAAGCATCTGAATAGACTAACCATTTCCTATCATGTTTCTTTCCATTTGATATATACCGAATATAATGTATAGAAGAAAAATGTCTACTAGAAACATTTTTAAGAAAATTGTCATTATCATTTGTTCTTCTAGCTCTAGGACCTCTTTCTACCAACAAGTCTCTTAAATTCAGATCAATATGGTCTCAAGTACTTGGATCATCAATATTTAAAGGTCCATATTTTGAACTCAACCCTGCATTTTGATTTTCATCAATGCTATCTTCGTTATCACTCTTATCTGCACATTGGTTATCGTCTAGGATTTCATTCACTAAATCTATATTTTCTTTATTTTCTAAATGTTCAAGTTCTTCATTCACTAAATCTACAACCGAACTTGAATTTTCGGTTAGTTTTTTACCACTAAAAAACTTAAAATGAAATCCCACTCGAGATTGAATTAATTCCTCTATTTTTTGCTTTTTTTATTCTTTTTTTTCGATCCAAACATATATTTTCTAAGAAGCATGATTATAAAATTCTGCAAATCAAAGAAATAGCAAACAAAAAAAGAATTAAAAAAATTAAAAAATAGCAAACAGAAAAAGAATTAAAAAAATTATCTACTAAGAAATAGCAAACAGAAAACAATGATATAAACATAGATTATATTATATGTAAATAATATTAAAATAATAAAAAACTCATGGCTTACCTTTGTTGAATCGACGGTTCCGGGTTCCGTTCACTGGTTCATGCGAGCAACACCGACGCATGGCGACTTCGAGCGACGCCGATGTACGGCAACTTTGAGCAGTTTTCGCTCTTTTCGCCGCTTCAAGTTCGTCCGTTCGTGTTTGAAAAGTCCGTTCGTGTTTTCGCTCTTTCCGCCGCTTCAAGTTCGTCCGTTCGTGTTTGAAAAACCTGTTCGTGTTTTCGCTCTTTCCGCCGCTTTAGGTTCGTCCGTTTGTGTTTGATATTAAAAAATTAGGGCATTAATATTAATTTTTTAAAAAAATTGGGGGCCTCTAATTTTTGCACAAATTTGGAGGCCCAAAGTCATTGCCCTGTGGGTTTTGCCCCAAGACCGGTCCAGACATATACATATAAAGTAAAGTCCTACATTGTCGGAGTACAAAAGTAATGTGCATTGTATATGCATGAGTGCACCTTTATCTCAAGAGCTCACTTTTGGAGTTTGAGTTCTACCAAAGACTGTATAATATGGTATCAGAGCCGGAGTATTAGGAATGAGTAGGGTGCAATGCATGTCCCTGGCCTGCACGCAACAAGTGCTGCGAGCACGCTGCGCCTGACGGAGGGTGTGAAGCAAAGTTTCACATCACTTGAGTATAAATGTAATATGTAGTATATATGCGTGAGGACATCTTCATTTTAATAGCTAGCTTTTGAAGTTGAGTTTTACTCAAAATCGTATAACATACCAATACATGCGTGACTTGAGCGTTTCTCTTATTGTGCCTCTCCAATTTTACTTTTTGGAGCTTGGAGTAGTCTCAATTTTGTTCTGTTGGTAGAAGTTCTACCTCAATTTTCTCAGTATTTTTTTCAGATGAATATGTATTCCCTCACAGGAAGCACTTTGTGTGAAAATTTTGTGTACCTATTTAAAATGCATTTCTTCTAGTTGATTATGTGCATTGATTGAATTCGTAGAAGCTTGGAGTGGTTGTGAAGCCAATGCAGAAACCAAGGCTTGTACTGAAGTTCATATGGATGGAGAAGAACGTTGGTCTTGCACTCGACCAAGTGATTCCAGGCCACGGCACAATTCCTCTGAGTCCCTATTACTTTTGGCCTAGGAAAGATGCTTGGGAGGAGCTCAAAGTGCTGCTTGAGAGTAAGCCCTGGATATCTCAAAAGCAGATGATCATTCTTCTCAATCAGGCTACAGATATCATCAACTTGTGGCAACAAAGTGGGGGCGATTTGTCGTAAGCTTTCAACTAGAAAATTTTGGAATTTCAGTATTTAATGCCATAGGTTACTTGCAAGCAAAATGAAGGCATATGTTGTTGTAATTTGCTGCGTAGTTCTTTGACTTGCTTGAGCTGCTCTTATTGGATTTAAATGATACTTGTGGTCTACTTATTTATCAGTTGACATGAACTATTGTTCAATCTAGTTTGGCAAAGTTCAATTATTTAGCATTTCTCAAAACATTGTTTTCTTCAATATTTGATGTTATTGCCTACTGACTTATGATACTGGTTATAGATCATTTTTTTAGAGACGTGGTTACTTTTTTCTACAATTCTGAAATGATTTCCATCTTTTTTCATTAATGGCCCTTGGCTCATTCCTACCTTGAGGTTTACATACTTTTTATATGTAACAATGTGCATGCACTATCTTTCTCTTTCCATAAGGAGAGTGGTAAGTCCAAAGGGAAGTAAAAGTCCCCAATTAGGTCGATCGGGAATTTTGTTGGGAATTTTATCATACTATACTTGCAGTGACCGTCATAAGTTGTTTTTTTAGGGGGTGTATCGTGGTTGGAATAGGATAGCTGCACTGAGGAAGAGAGCTGGGATTTGATATAGGTTGGTCAGGATGCTAATGAGCAAACACATTACTTGGTGGAATATCTTTTACATTTCTACCCTGTTATCTGCTTCTTGGGAATTGTTGTGACCGCGCATGTAGGTCCGATAAGATATTTTCAACCTCAAAGTTTCACTAAAGAAATCAAACTTTTAATCGCCTGAACTGGGAGATCAAGAGAACTTGTAACCCAAAGCTTAAGAGGAAATAATACTTGTCAAAAGGAAAGAGCAAATGATATCGAATAAAGGTAAGATTTGATTATCCGGTGCAAAGAGATCAACTTCTATGTATTATGTAGGTTTAGGGTCTCTTATACATATTCACTGTTTCAATATATATTTAGCATTTACTGTATCAAAATTATTATTTAGCTTTCCTGCACTTGCGTGGGTGGAATATTAGGGAATGATCCCGCTGTGTAGAATTACTTCTCTTGAAGTGCAATGGATACTCAAATAGTGAGTGTTAAGTCAATAATGGACCCAACAATGTATATCCAACTATCCAAAACTCCCCCTCACGTGTGACTCTATCTCGCACGTGAAAAAACAAACAAATTGAACTAAATCGGTGCACCAACAAAGACAGAAATTAGTGCACAATAACAAACATAACAGGAAAACATATGAAATTTGAATCTAAGACCTCTTAGAAACAAAGCTCTAATACCATGTTAAGTCACTAATACATATTAAGCTATTCAATAATAAGATTAAGGTTGAGAAAACTTAATTAGAATAAAAGGATATTCCTTTTTGCTCTGAACTAAATAAACCAAAAAAGTCAAATTCTTTTTGGAGTATAGTTGGGTATCAATATTCCTACTTTTTTCTTCAAAAATGGATATAAGATACAAAAAAGGAGACAAAGGCCAATTCCATTGCTGGTCCTCAAAATTAAGGGTTTTTAGTCTCAAATGACTATGCTTACTACGAGACTGTTGTTCCTTCCACGACATACTGGGGACTATAATTCATAACTTTCGGGGATACACATCTACTATAATGTTCCATTTAGAAGGGAAAGGCTATGAGATTGGTGTTTGTGTGGGGGAAAATTTGCACTGACTGAGCCGTGAGTTGCAAATTCAAGACTATGCTTCTCACAAGGTGCGCTAAGCTTGCACTCAGAAAAACACTATTCGCGCTGCCCGACTAGGATGTATCCAGAATGCCCCTCCAACGGTTAACTCAAAGTTAAGAGATGAAAGAGAGTTTAGGTAATACCTTAGTTAGGGCTTTCCAAGGTGGATGAGATCTCTCTCTTGGAGAGTTCATCTTACCCTTTATATTTTTCTCTATCTAGGGCTCCAAGGCTTTCCTCTTCACATGGGCATAACAGCCTAAGGTTCTCTCATTTTGTATGGGATGACGGTCTCAGATGCCATCCCATGTGTCCTAGGGCGACACTTATATCACCTACCGTAAGGGTTAGCACGTGGGACTTAGCGCGCTGGTGACAAAAACCTCAATCCCTAAGTCAACGCACGGTGTCGGCAACTATGCTGTGGTAACACCATTCACGAGGCTCCTAAACCCACGTGGAGATGTTAGAATACCTCTTAACGGTGTCTAGAGCCCGCCCTCAAGCTCACTCGAGGATGCCCTTTTAGTGCCCCACCAAGGCACAAGGAAGCTCGTGCCACACCACCCCCCCTTGTATTAGCATTCGAAGCCTTTTTGAATTTGGCAAGAGGAAACATTGTTATGTTTGAGGAGTCATAATAATTTTTCATAAATTTCACGGTTATTAAAAAATACCAAATTTTAGCTCAACAGACTAGTCCAACAGACAAAGCTCCCATAAAAATTTCAATTGGCCTAAATCCAAAAGAGAGTACTTGGGTTCTCCCAATAACTAAAAAGTATAGCATGCCTGAATCTAACATCATTTAGTCCTCCAATATCAAATGCTAAACTGCTGCACGTAATGCCCATGCGTTGGGCGCCATGCAGGGTGTAGTTCCCCAGTCTCGCGCGTCACTGCGTTGCTTGTCCTCGCGCGCGCGCGCGCACTGCGCCGCCCTACTGCTTGCACTGCGGGCTGTTGTTGCGTTGTGCGCGCACATACTGGGCACTATTGCTGTTTTGGCGTGCTGGTTGCTTTGTTGACATGCCAACATGACTTGTTACACCCTTATGTCACCTTGCACGTTATGCCACCCACCTGAGCACATCTTGGGCCACTTGGGGCACTCTTTTGGCCATGTTGGGGCATCAAGGCATGCTTTTGGGCTAATGTTGCCATGATCTCCTTGGGTCGTGGGCCTTCTCCAGGCTTTCCATGCCTCGACCATACGACGTCATAACGTTGGCCTATGAAAAAGGCAACTCGTGACACCATGGCAAGTCGATATTTCATAAGCTTGGGGGGATTTTCAAAAACTTTGCATGTGAGATTGTATTGGATACCTTCGCAAACTTTACATTTCAAGATTTTGGAGGCGTCTCTATATTTTCCAAAATGTGGCTGGGTTCGACCAAGCTAATACATATGACACAACCTTTATCCAGAATGGGCCCTTAGTGAGCTTGCTCCTGGTTTAGCCATCATCCAGACTGAGGTGGTGAATGCCACATCCATTATTTTTTATGTCAGCCCAAAGCCCACAAGCTAGGTGTCACAATAGCAAAATTTTACCTATGAAATTGCCTGTGATGGCACTAAGTATGGCACTAAGTTGCAGCACTTAGTGTCAGCTAAGACCAATAAAAGACACGCACGCAGGAACCGGAAGTAGGCACACAAAACTTACAGGACAAAAGTCTCAACTTTTCAATTACACCAAGTAATTACAAAGGAAATGCCTTAAGCTCTCACGCCACTTTTTTGTGTACCAAAAGTAGCCAGGTTATGTCCAATAAATAGGCTACAAGCAGTTATTAGCACTTGACACCCCAAATTGCTACAAATAAGAACAACCCATACTCCCCACTCTGTAGCAGTTAAAACTGCCTGACACTTGTCCTTTGCAAAGACTTCAACATTTGGATTCTAGAACCGCCGATAACTGCCACGTTGTGCTGGCATGCTTAGGTTTGCCATGCCCAAATTTGCTCACAGAAAATAACCACCATGCTGTGCTAGCGCACTGGGACTAACCATGCCCAAACATGCCTAGGCAGATAATTGCCATGGCATGTGCTGGTTATGCCACTGTGTGCCACGCCATGTGCTGTGCCACGCTATTGGGACTGTGTTGAAGGGGTCTCAACTGCCTAGCCCATGCTAGTGCCATCTTATGTCCGCCATACGCTTGCTGAACCAACTGATTATGTTAACCCACAAGCCATACAAAATACTCACATCTATACACAAAGTATTGTGTCTTCATGTCCCTAGCATCAAGTCATTCTTATCTAAGGGTCGAGTGGAGTGACAAACAAAGTTGCCACACATAGTGAGCTCAAATACAAGGCATGCCTTCCTCATGCCTTAAGCCGCCAAGGTTTGGCATAGGTGCAAGGTGTCACCACATGCCACCCAAAACACCCGCAAGCTAGGGTGCCAACATTAGGCCTATACATTAGCTTTCAATCCGTCCAGAATAGCTAGTCGATCCTGGTCACTTCAGGGTTCTAATATGCTGAACATGAGATTTTCCCCCACCCGGATGACCCAATAAGATATCCATGCGACTACAACATTACACTTGACTACATGAAATAAAATGAAAAAGGTTTAAAATTCATCTGTTCATCTTCTTTTGACATCCAATCAAATGAAATTGAATATTTTATTCCCACTCTTTTAGTTGTAGATGTACAAAGCCATAAGCACTTATCATCATAAAATGAAGAAAGAGAAGCAAGCATGAACTCAATGCTTCGGCTCTCCAAAAATTATTGATGAATATATTCTCTCGCATACATACTAGTCCCTGTGCACTTGGCTACGAATCATTGAATTCGGCTTCCTCTCTGTGTTTGTGTACCGCAAGTTTAAATGCTTTTCAGGATTCAAGTAATGTGTACTTCCTACCCTAGATCTTCCTTCAGCAGAATATGTAATGGGATCAGTTTGAGGGTTTAGCGGTTTCCGTTTTGGAGATTGGCAATGAAATTTGTATCCCTTTTTATCTGAGATGCTTTCATCTGCAACTGCATTATACGTTGTGGTCTTTTGGAATTTGTTGACGGGTAAGTGAGACTTATTGGAACCCGAGTGATGGTGCTTTAGCCATGATATGTTGTTCCAATTCTTCCCCGTCTCATCATCACTTTCATCAAAAACTATTTTGTCACCCAGTGGTGGGGCTTGATGTAGATTTGAAATATCTTGGTCTGAACTTGAACTAGACAATGTCCTCTCTAGTCCTGCTGTCATGTAGCTCCTTCCCAAATCTTTGAGATGACTTCTTTTGCTATTTTGTGTCATCTCTTCATCTTCTGACTCAGAGCACAAGCTATCAACCGGATGGATCTTTTCAAATCTCAATCCATTGTCCGGGGTTTTGACGTCCTCCGTAGTTGCATCCCCATCAATTTGAAGTTTAGGTTTTGATGACTCATCAGAAATAAATACAGTTTCTTGCTTATGATTGGAACCATTATAATCACCCGGATCTTCATCCCGCGACTCAGATCTGGATAGTTCAACGGCAGCTCTTGCAGCTGCTGCTGCATAAGCTGCTGATTCAAAAGCCTCTCGGGCTGCTTCGGCCACATCTTTGTACTTCTTCCTAGCTTTCGTCGATTCAGAGAACTTCTCATCCTGTGTTATAACCTCGGGAAAATCACGAGCATCAACGTCAAGCTTAGAATCATTCAAGTTAGCATCTTCATTAGGCTGATGGTGCTTTTCTATTCGATCAATCCTCTGTTTCTCCTGCAATCATCAAAAGATGGTGGCTTTCTCAAATTAGATATTCTAAACAGATCATTATTGTTTGTTATCATCTTCCCTTACCTCAGCACATGCATACTCGTCGTCCTCAAGATGGAGAGCAATCCCGTTGTCCGAAGCAATTTGCTTCAGCAATTCCTGCCTGTTTTCCAAGCTTGCTTGTCTCATTGAAAGCTTCTGTATCATCTAGAGAAACACAAGATAATTGTAGTGATAAGGTCTTCTTCCTCAATTGTGAATCTGTAATCGATGGACATTCATCTCTTACCTTAAGATTTACCCTGCAGTTGTTTCTTAATTCGGTGGCACGAACAGTGAATTCTTTCCCATATCTCGAGGTGAAGATTCTTCGAATCTCTTGCAGCTCCGGGTGTTCTCCGCATCTTGAAGCTGCAAAGATCAAGCTAGATATGGCTTCATTGAGCTCGTCGGGGCATTCCCTGTATAAACAAATTCACTCTCCATATAGTCAGAACTAGATACAAGTAGGATGATAGAGGTAATCCTCTATCAAACAACTGCGAGTTTTCATTTCCAAAAGCAACACAAAAACTGACCTGTTGTTCTGAACAAGCAGGACCTGGTCTCTCAGGAGGTGGCAGTAGTTTTCTATGATAATATACACATCCAACATGTTCTGCTCCTTGATCACATGCTCAACCTATCCATAATATCCAGTCAAATTCAGAGAGATAAGAGAGAGAGAGAGAGAGAGAGAGAGAGAGAGATCGATTGATCGATTTAGGGTATAAAATTACGCGGAGAAGAGCACGGTCTTGATGACCGAGGACGAGTAGCTGGACGACATCGGACCGGGCGTGGGAAGACCGGACGTGGCGCTGGTTCTTAAGAATGGTGGTCCGGGCAATAGTGAGATTAGCCAGGGTCTTCAGTTTGTGTGTCTTTGAGTTTCTTCCGAGCAGAGCATCCAGTTTCTTGCCCATGTTTTGCTCTTTCCTTTCTTGTGCTCTGATACGACACGAAGAAACTCCTGAAGAAAAAGCTCCTGAGAGGCTGCCACCACGGCTGTTGCTGCCACCACAAGCAAGCTGATCGGTGCAAGCTTATTTATGTGAAATGTGAGAGAGCTGGTCTTTGATGATTTTTCACCTCTGGGGGAGGGGGGAAGAAACTTCTATAGGATGGTTCTACAAAATAATCTGAAATTGAACTATTGTTCAGAAAAAAGAAAAATAAATTTATTTCCAATCATTTAGTTATTTGTGGGTAATTCAACAAAAAACACTTTTTTTTACAAACAAAGCACTGTCCGATGCATTAAATAATTTCCGCGCAAAGAGAGTTTGCCCAGATTTGGAAGAAATGTGAGCCCCCTAGTGTTTGAATTGGCCCGCAAGGTTGACCAATAAGGGCGGCTTGGTTCTTTCTAGAAGAAATCTTGGAACTTGACCTTTTTTCCAGAACCTTGTTTGTCTCTGTACCCATTGAAACAATCTTCACATTATAAATGGGTGAGCATACGTCAAGCAGGGGAGGAGACGGATCAGAAAAACTATCATAAAAGGTTGAGATGTGTCTCGTCAATTGGGCGAAAGATTTGTCTGATCAGTATAAATGACTTAAATAATTATTAAAATTAATTTAACTAGAAAGTGGATTAAGTATGAACCATAAAAGGGAACAACAAATTGAGCCAAAAATAAAATTACTTGTGTAGTGTTCTCATTAAATTAAATTATAAAGTAAAAAACGCCCCAATTGTGATAATGTTAGATTTCCCTCTATTGGACAAAATGGGTAATAAAAGAGGATTAAAAACTTTCGACTACTTGCCTAGTGTTCTCATTAAATTATAATGTAAAAAACAACTCAATTGTGTTCATGTTAGATTTACTTTTATTGGACAAATGGATGACAAAAGAGGATTCAAAACTTTTGTCCACCGCTTTAGCAATATCACGTGATACTCAAAAAGTATTCAATAATTTTTCTATAATCGAGAAGCATTAACATATACGTATAAGAAAATGCCTTGAATCACGAAAAAAACAAATTTAAAGGCCACTTTGTGTTTTGTGCTTTAGTTTTTTTTAGTATTTAACACCTAGCCATAAAAAATAAAATAAAATAAGTAGATTTCACACCTGCCAAGCGCATTGAAATTAGAATCTGTGGCCTCAGAAGTCTTACCCATGGCCCATTTTCTCCTTTGCCCACCACATTGATCGTATCGACACGAAACTAATTATGCTTGTCCGCTAGAAACAAAGGACTTGTTTCTTGTGGAAAACTAAGAAGGAATTTGATGGGATTATAAAATATAAAGGACCATTAAATTTGGTCTTTTTTTTTTGGTAATTAAATTTGGTCTTTTTAGAATTTATAATCCTTGCATTTGTTCATTAATCCTGTATTTGTACCATTGAATTTAAAACTAACAGTCCGGTACATGCCAAATTATTCTCGGAATAATTAATATATTGTTGAAATTCAAGTGGGTTTTGAACTTGGTGGAATATGGTTTTTAGCTAATTTTAAAGCTAAATAACTTTGGATATGATTAATCTTTTTTGATGATTCCAAGTCTTAACATGCTCCTCTCCATGAGTAAATTAATTATGAATTTTGTGGTGTTCAAAACTATTAACGGGTGAATGAGAAATTGACTCTAAAAGTGTGCCATTGAAGTTGACAAAAAAATTGGTAACTAGACTCAATCTGTTAGTCCAAGAGCTTTTTAATTTGATTTTGATGATTTTCATAATTCATTTTCTAAGAATAAATGATTTTAAATGAATAATATTTT
>JAULJZ010055395.1:0-13802 GCA_032270985.1 Heliamphora pulchella
CATAAAGATTCTCATAAAATAGAAAATTAATTTTATTAAAAATAAAATTAAATACTAAAAATATGATTTTCAGTATATCAACCCTAACAAAACCTCGGATGGTGATCCAAGCAAGGCTTCAAGATGGGTGTCGGAGGCTCGGATCTCGGTATTTTAGGTAGACTTCGGCGTCGGTGCTCGGAATTGCTCAGTAACTCGGCAGAGCTCTCTCTCAAAACCTCTCCCTCATTTTTTGTCCTGAAAAATGTACCAGATGTACGGTATTTATAGAGTTCCTCAGCCAATGAAATCCTGCCACATTTTAGGGACACGTCAGGCCATTTGAAGTTGACGGTCGCCACAATTCAAGTTGGTGGTCGTCATGTTTTTGAAAGGTTCCGTAAAGTTCTATGACGGTCGCCATAATTAAAGTTGGCAGTCGCCATGATGAAAGGTGGCGGTCGCCATAATGAAAGGTGGTGGTCGCCACTTTTGGCTAGGGTTTCCACAAAGTTCTATGGCGGTCGCCACAATGAAAGTTGGTGGTCACCTTACTTGGACAGCAAGTTTCGATGGTTTGACGAAATTTCATTGGTTTGAAGGTTTCGGATTCAAATACCGAGTTTGGATCACTTCCCGAGGATCGTACTGGGGTACTATTCCACCTGTTTTCATCATCGAATTCGCCTAAGATAAGGCGGGGTCAAATTGGGGTGTCTACAGTATGTTGTAACATGTTTTACCAGTGTTGAAACCGTGTAATGTATGTCGCTTGGTGATTATATATATATATACAATGCATGAATGATTTTATTTGAGAGCGTGTTCTCGGGTTGATTGTTTGTGGGTGTTTCACGTGACCCGAAGTTTGGGACGTGACATAAACAATAAAAGAAAAAGTTGGAATCATTGAAATAGTCACATTTTAGACCTAAAATGAGCTAGACTAGACCCTTTCAATTCAATAATGGACTAGTTGTAACTTAAGTTCTTGCTCTTTCTTAGTATAATATGTATTGATCAATGGAAAAGTAAAACACACAATATCCAAAACAATGGACAATAAATCTTGGTTTAAATTTTGTAGTAGTTTGTTTCTCTTTTCTCTCGTATCCTTTTGGGTACGTTGTAATATGTTTTTTTAGTAGGCTAAGTAATTGTTTGTTTTTTATTTTTATTGGAGTTATAGACTTCTTGTAGGCTTCTAAGGTCGTGTGATCTTTATTGTACTATTTTTTATCATAATATACTTACTCAAGGCAGCTCCACTGAGGGCAGGGTGGGTTAATTGATCTATGACGTCCCGATTTCTGGAGACATGATTAAGTTAAAGAATGTTTTCCTTAATTGCTTGTGAGAAAATAGCTCATAATTTTTTATTGGGTAAATTACACTTACACATATTGTATTTAAGGGTAATAACACTAACACACATTCTATTATCTGAAATATTATTGCGCTCCTTTATATTTTTATTTTTATAATACTTAGGTCTAAAAGTTAATTTTCGTTAACTTCTCAAACGGAAACACTATTCAAACAGTTTTTTAATTTTTTTAGTTTTTTTTTTGTTTAATTACAAAATTTTATTTAAAAACTTTTAATTAAAAAATAAAAAATTACTAAATACAAAAAAAAGTAACATAAAATTTAATTTATTAATTTATTTTTATTTTTAAGTTTTTACCCTTAAATACCCTTAAATACAATGAGTATAGATATAATTTACCATTTTTTTAAAAAAAGTAAACACTTCTATTCAAAATGATAAGTCCGAAAAAAGTGAAACTCTAATATAACAAAAGAAAATTTCTAAATATTACAAAAGTACTTTCAAAGTTTGACTGTTAAAACATTACATAACCAAACTAACTAATAAACTTATGCACAGTATTACGTCTTCTTTGGCTGCGGACAAGGTCCAAGACTCCTCTTTGTTCAGGTTGGCTTCCTCGTAAAATTATTCTTCACTTGGCATTTAAATGCCATGAGCTGCAATGTTCAAAAGGAACAACTACAATCCTACTAACCTACCTATAACGCACCAATGCACAACAATATATATACACAGATGAGCAGTTATGTTCATTACTAATGTAGAAGGGTTTCAACATAAATTTACTGTTGGAAATATTGAATTCAATTGGCCATTATTCAAGAATTGATTTTTGAATTCAATTGGCAATTCAATTAACCATTGAATTGGCAATTAAATTTCTGATTCAATTCTATTCAATTGGCAATTGATTTCCCTATTTAATTCTTTTGTAGCCCCCCATGAGAGAAGTTCTATATACTTCTCTAGTATTCTGCATATAAGTCACGCTTCAAAACCCAAGATCACGTGAAAATTCACCAAACACCAGTTTTACAAAAAAAATAGGTTTTCATACATTCAAATCCACCTGTTTAAATTACAAGAAAACCCAATGTGCATCTCTCATAAACAGTAAATATCCTGTATAACATGCATAAGCATATCGCCTTATGGCGTACAAAACTGCCTTCAGGAATAGGCATACCAACAAGAAGAAAAACTATAAAAGTCTTCCGCCACCACGTGCATCACTAAAGCTACTCATGGTCATCATCCAAAGCGTCACCTAAAAATAGTTTTACAAAAAATTCCACCCGTGAGCCGAAACCCAATAGAAACAGACAGTAAAGTTGTAAAGTAGAAAATATGCAATCACGTAGAGTGGGAGCGAACTCAACCACAAAACCCAAAAGGTTTTACGTCATGAAATCCCAAGTTTCCCACAAATCTCAAAAACAGTTTTTCCTTCACAACTAAGCATGTAAACAATGCAGAACGTATTTTACAGTTGAAGAAAAACAGTAACCAAAACATCGTTTCCTCACGAAATGTACCATCGTGGAAAAAGATTATGATCCTATGTACCGACTCCATCACACGACAGAGGTAACAACAATAGACCTTTGTCCAGTATCTAATTCCCATGCATCATGAGACCGGTCAGATACACACAAGTTCTATACGAAGCACCATAACGTAATCACTCAATTTACGATCGACAAGCCGAGGGTACAGCGCACCCAACTCAATTTACGGGGACTAACCCGAAGGTACAGAGCACCTACGCTGCGCACGTTTCTGGACTTACACCGAGAGCAACTCATGCCAAATACCCGTCATCCAGGTACATCAAGATAATCTTCTAAAAATCGAGCCGTAGCTCAACTACGAAAAATATTTCACAAATATACATTATACATGTATATACTGATCCATCCATCGACATGAAGATCAACAAAATATTTTAAAAACTGATACTCAACCCCGAAGGCGAGCTCCAAACCTCCAAAACACCAAGTGTTGAGATTTTTCACAGTACCACCATTTCTCAACAAAATCTACAATTTTCAAGAAAACCCTTTGAAAATCATACTACCACATGTCATACCGTACTATAAGCCGAGAAAAGCTAACAACATGCTTTCTATCAGAAAAATAAGGCTTAAATAGAAAATATAACATTTGATGCATTTTTACCCGATGAAAATACATACAATTACATATAACACCCCCATAACAGCAGTAAGTCTAGAATTCTACCTCGTTGGGTCAAAACCCGACGCCTCAAAAATTGAACCTCGTCGGAACGAGAATTTGACCGGATGAGCGCAATAGCAGCGTCAATAGCAGGGACCCACAAGCTGATCGTCAATAAACTAGGCTCGGATGGGTTAAATGTGTAGAGAGAAGGCAGAGAGAATGAGAAAAGAAAGCTTTTCCAAACATTCCAGCCCTCTAGATACTTATAAGCTCGCCAAAAAGGCAGTTCAGTCAACTGAAGCTCCTCGAAAAACGTGCACCGCCTCAGTTCAATCGACCGAACCTTGAGTTCAATCGACCGAACTCAAGAAAAATGGTTCAGTCGACTAGACCAAGCCCCCCATTCGACCGAGCCCGAGGTTCTCAACCTACTGGTTTTCAGTTCAGTCGATCGAACTCACCAATTCAGTCGATCGAACAGCCTACTATTTTGGTCTCGGGTTTTGTGTTCTAAAGCCAACCAAACAAGCCTAAACAAGGTCTGAGAAAGCAAAAAACACCTCTATATATGCTGTTCTATAACTCCAAAACATAAACTATGCATCGATGATATATAACATGAAGGAAAAACACGTCATCATTTACATATATCAAAATTAAAATGGTACAAGGTCTCACAACTCTCCCCCCTTAAGAAATTTTGCCCCCGAAATTCTCTACAAGGTCACGAGGTAAATAGGTCTGGGTATCTAGCACGCATCCAAGACTCAAGCTCCCAAGTCGCTTCCTCAACCCCGTGATGAAGCCATTGAACTTTGACATACACAATCGTTCTCCCCCGCAACACTTGTTCCTTTGTATCCAGAATCTTCACAAGGTGCTCCCCATACGTCACATTCTCAGCAACTCGCAACTCAATCTATTCCAATACATGAGACGGATCCAGCTCATATCTTCGAAGCATAGAAACGTGAAAGACACTGTGCACATATGCTAACTGAGGTGGCAAAGCCAGACAATATGCTACCACCCCAATCCTCTCCAGGATCTCGAAGGGTCTAATAAAACGTGGTGATAGCTTCCCGCAACGGCCGAACCTCATCAACCCTCGGCAAGGCGAAACTTTCAAAAACACATGATCCCCCACGGCAAACTCTAACGGTCTCCTCCTCTGATACGCATAACTCTTCTGGTGGCTTTGAGCTATCACCAGACGCTGACGAATCACGGTAATCTGCTTTGTCGTCTCCTGTACTAAGTCAGATCCCAAAACAGCAGTCTCTCCCACCTCTGTCCAACAAACAGGCGACCTACACGGTCTACCATACAGAGCTTCATACAGTGCCATTCCAATACTGGATTGGTAACTGTTGTTGTATGCAAACTCCGCCAATGATAGATGATCCTCCCAAGAACCCTAAAAATCAAGCACGCAATCTCTCAGCATGTCCTCTAAAATATGAATGGTCCTCTCAGACTGACTGCCGGTCTGAGGATGAAAAGCTGTACTAAAAGTCAAGCTCGTCCCCAGTGCCACCTGAGGACTCTACCAAAAGCGCGATGTAAAGCGCAGGTCTCGGTCAGAAACGATAGTCACAGGTACCCCATGTAGTCGGCCTATCTCTCGAATGTATAATCTACTCAATCGGTCCACTGGGTCTCTCACTCGAATGGGGAGGAAGTGCGCAGACTTCGTCAACCTATCCACTATAACCCAAATAGCATCATGTCCCTTCGGTAAGTGTGGAAGTCCTGATACAAAATCTATAGTGACATTCTCCCACTTCCACTCAGATATAGGCAATGGCTGCAACAACCCTGTAGGTCTCTGGTGCTCCACCTTTACTTGTTGACAAGTAAAGCATCAAAAAATGAATCAGATCACATCCCTCTTCATTCTCATCCACCAGAACTGTTGGCGTAGAATATGATACATCTTCGTGCCTCCCGGATGCACTGCAAGACATGAGTGATGAAACTCATGTAGCACCTAAACATGGCACGACTCTATCACAAACAAACGCCCGGTCAACCTCAGACTCTGATCTGAACTCACCATCCATCCTGCTGTGTCTGTCCCACTAGCAATGCGGTCCCGTATCTTCTGAGCCTCCTGGTCGGTCCGCTGAGCCTCTAACACGCATGCAACTAATGCAGGCTGTGAAGCTACATAATATAAAGTCGCACCTTTCCTCGTCTCGAAGACACAGATCAAACTCCCCAACATCTCCCAGCATACCCCATTCTCGTAGAGCCACAGAAGCTAATGAGCCATGAGATTTTAGCTACAACATTTGCCTTACCCAGATAGTACTGCAAATCAAAGTAATAGTCTCCCAACAACTCCATCCATCGTCGCTGGTAAAGATTCAGGTCTTTCTGTGAAAACAAGTACTTCAAGCTCTTGTGATCAGAGAAAACCTCGAAATGCTCACCGTATAGATAATGCCGCCATGTCTTCAAGGCGAAGACTACAGCTGCCAACTCCAGATCATGAGTCAGGTAATTCCTCTCATGTGTTTTCAGCTGTCGCGAACCGTAGGCTACAACCTTGCCTCCCTACATCAATACACAGCCCAAACCGTCAAGTGACGCATCACAGTATACTGTATACCCTAGACCTCGCTCTGGAATAATCAACATTGGCGCACTGGTCAATCTCCTCTTCAGCTTTTGGAAAGCTGACTCACAGGAATCACTCCACACAAAACTGACTCCCTTCTGCGCCAGACGCATCATCGGTGTTGCAAGCCTAGAGAAGTCCTTCACGAACTGAGGATAATAACCTGCCAGACCCAGAAAATTACGGATCTCAAAAAAGTTCTTCGGTCGCTGCCAATCCGTCACTGCATCAGTCTTTTTCGAGTTCACTGATACCACCTCCTTCAACACCACGTGTCCAAGGAATCTCACCACTGACATCCAGAACTCGCACTTCTCGAACTTCGCATACATGCGATGTTCTCTCAGAAGCTGCAAGACGACGTGCAGATGCTCCTCATGCATCTCCCTCATGGGCGAATAAACCAGAATATTGTCCACGAACACGACCACAAAACTGTCCAGGTAGGAGTGAAAGATACGGTTCATCAGACCCATAAAAGTCGCAGAGGCGTTCGTCAAACCGAACGGCATGACCAGAAACTCGTAGTGACCATAGCGAGTTCGAAAGGCAGTCTTTGCTATGTCCTCGTCCCTAATTCTCAGCTGATGATACCCTGACCTCAAGTCAATCTTTGAGAAACAGCGGGATCCCCTCAACTGATCAAACAGGTCATCAATCCTAGGCATAATACTTATTCTTCACCGTCACCTAGTTCAGCTTCCTGTAGTCTATACATAGTCTCAATGACCCATCCTTCTTCATGAACAAAGCCTTTGTCCAGTAACTCCTGTAACTGCACCTTGAGTTCTCGTAACTCAACGGGTGCAAAGCGATATGATGGCATAAAGATAGGAGCCGCTCCAGGAATAAGATCAATGGAGAACTCCACATCACGGCTTGGTGGAAACTCAAACAGATCGTCAGGAAAGACGTCCGGATAGTCACACACCACAGGGGGTAACTCCCTTCGAACCTCATCTGGCATATCCAATCTGAGAGCAGAAAAGATAGAACCCAAGTTCCCTCAAATTCATGCAGCACCTGGTACAGACACCAAGCTCTCATCCTGATCACCCACAAAGTAGAAGCAGTCACCCTCTGGTGTACAGATCGACACTCTCCGTCGCTCACAATCTATATAGGCATGGTAGGTCGTCAGCCAGTCCATCCCTAGGATGACATCAAACGTGGTCATGTCTAGAATGATGAAATCATACTCTAAACAACGACCGGCGACCTCTAGCACGCAGGATCTACAAACAAGGCTCAGCGACACACTCCCACTAACTGGGGTCTCCACACACAAGCTACTACCCAACCAATCCATTTCCAACCCCAATGCAGACACAAATGCAGATGATATAAACGAATGTGATGCTCCCATGTCTATAAGAACACTGGTCCATGATCTAAAGACTAGAAGAGTACCTCTGATTATAGCTGGAGTAACAGCTGCATCAGATGCAATTGGTACTTTGGATGCACTGTGATCCGTAAGAACATAAGCTCTGGCCTGTGGCAATCTGGTCTGCCCACCATAACTCTGAGTCGATGGCTGCCTCACTGTCTGAGCTAAAGCACCTCCTTCCGCAAACCTAGATGTTTGGCACCTAGGCTGCTGCTGAGCTTGTCGCCTCTATACAGATGAAGCAACCGACTCTCCTATCACACCCTAAACATTTCCCTCTCTGGGCCAGGATCTGCAAATATGCCCGGACTGACCACACCCAAAACAGATAGGTGGGTCTCTCGCCTGTGAATGGACAGGCGCTGAACTCTGAGCCTAGCCCTTCTACGGGCACTCAACTGAACGATGTCCTAGCTGTCCACATCGATAACAAATCAACCCTCTCTGCACTGGCCTTCCTGTCGAGGCCACTGAAGGTGTAGGTGCAGATGACTACGGCTGATATGATCCAGCAAAATGAGAACTAGGTCCAGACGACCTCCAGCGCTTATTCCTGCGCCCCTAAGACTGTGCATCTCCACTGCCCTTCTGGTTCTTACCCTCTCTGACCCTGCGGCTATCTGCCAACGAGTTCTCTACCCGGATAGCAGCTTCCACCAGCTTGATGTACACCTCCACATCTAGAGCTGCAACCCTTTCCTTGATAGCAGGTCGAAGTCCTCTCTCAAACCTCTGAGTACATTACTCCTCTGTCGAGACCATCTCTGGTGCAAATCGTGACAGATTTGCGAACTTGGCCTCATACTGGACCACAGACAGATTCTCCTGAACAAGGGAGAGGAACTCCTCTTGGTAAGTATCTCTTGAAGATCTCGGGAAATACTTCTCCAAGAAGACTCTCGTGAAAGCAGTCCACGTCTCATCTACAGTGGTCTTAGCGAACTTCCACCACTCTCTAGCATCTTCCCACAGTTGGAACACCGCCAACTTTACCCACAAAACATCCTCCTCAATATCTAGAGTATCAAAGATAGACGTGGTCACTTCCAACCACTCGGTAGCAACTTTGGGGTCTGGCTCCCCAGCAAAGGTTGGAGGATCCAACCGCCGAAACTCTCTCATAGCCACAGAAGCCCTTGGCTCAGGAATCCGTACACTAACCCTGGTCGCTTCTGTCATAACTCGCATAGTGGCAAGCATCTCCTGGACAACGCCAGCACCGCCCACTTGTTCCTGTGGGGCATGAATGTCTCCCTCCTCTGGAACCTGAACATAAGCACGACCTCGGCCACGACCCCGTCCCCGTGCACCCGGTATGGACATAATTCTATAGAAAGCAATATAACCAGGATAAGTTTTCCTACATCATATTACTACGTAACAGAAACACATAAGCATGCTATCACATAGCCTCATAAGATCATGTTAACACGTCTCACATACCGAGGAGAACTAACAATACAAACTTGTCCATTTAGATAATCTATTCAGATTCCCAGCTAGAAAACACGTCGGCCAAACACGCTTCTAACTTGGCTTCCAAAAATGTTTAACCAAACGCCCGAAGGAAAGACTTATCAATCCTGAGATTCCACCTCCATACCCACATATACACAATTTATCATGCTCAGAAAGCTATTAACATGTTATAAACCAACGTTTAAATACATGCAAGCAAGCATACACAATCAACCTCACCAGGTGATAAACCGCTTTTCCCATGGCTTTTAGGTATTCGAACCCAGAGCTCTGAAACCAAGTTGTCACGCCCCAAAAACTAGGGTCACGTGAAAATCCACCAAACACCAGTTTTACAAAAAAAAATAGGTATTCGTATATTCAAATCCACCGGTTTAAATCACAAGAAAACCCAATATGCATCTCTCATAAATAGTAAACATCATGTATAACATGTATAAGTATATCGCCTTATGGCGTACAAAACTGCCTTCAGAAATAGGCATACCAATAAGAAAGAAAACTATAATAGTCTTCCGCCACCGCAGGCATCACCAAAGCTACTGGTCATCATCCAAAGCGTCACCTGAAAATAGTTTTACAAAAAATCCCACCCGTGAGCCGAAGCTCAATAGAAACAGACAGTAAAGCTGTAAAGCAGGAAATATGCAATCACGTAGAGTGGGAGCGAACTCAACCACAAAATCCAAAAGGTTTTACGTCATAAAACCCCAAGTTTCCCATAAATCTACAAAACAGTTTTTCCTTCACAACTAAGCATTTAAACAATGCAGAACATATTTTACAGTTGAAGAAAAACAGTAACCAAAACAACGTTTCCTCACGGAATGTACCATCGTGGAAAAAGAATATGATCCTATTATCGACTCCATCACACGACAGAGGTAACAACGATAGACCCCTGTCCAGTATCTATTCCCCATACATCATGGGACCGGTTAGATACACACAAGTTCTATACGAAACACCATAACGTAACCACTCAATTTACGGGCGACAACCCGAGGGTACTGAGCACCCAACTAAATTTACGGGCACTAATCTAAAGGTACAGAGCACCTACGCTGCGCACGTTTTCAAATTTACACCGAGAGCAACTCATGCCAAATACCCGTCATCCTGGTACATCAAGATAATCTTCTAAAAATCGAGCCGTAGCTCAACTACAAAAAATATTTCATAAATATACATTATACATGTATATACTAATCCATCCATCGACATGGAGATCAACAAAATATTTCAAAAACTGATACTCAACCCCGAAGGCGAGCTCTAAACCTCCAAAACACCAAGTGTTGAGATTTTTCACAAAACTACCACTTTCCAACAAAATCCACCGTTTTTAAGAAAATCCTTTGAAAATCATACTACCACATGTCATACCGTACTATTAGCCGAGAAAAGCTAACAATATGCTTTCTATCAGAAAAACAAGACTTAAACAGAAAATATGGCATTTGATGCATTTCTACCCAATGAAAATACATACAATTACATATAACACCCTCGTAACAGCAGTAGGTCTAGAATCCTACCTCGTTGGGTCAAAACCCGACGCCTCAAAAATCGAACCTCGTCGAAACAAGAATCTGACCGGATGAGCGCGAAGCTAGCAGCGTGAATAGTAGGGATCCACAAGCTGATCGTCAGAAACTAGGCTCGGACGGGTCAAGTTTGTAGAGAGAAGGCAGAGAGAATGAGAAAAGAAAGCTTTTCCAAACATTCCAGCCCTCTGGATACTTATAAGCTCGCCAAAAAGACAGTTCAGTCGACTGAAGAGGTCACTTCAGTCGATTGAAGCTCCTCAAAAAACGTGCACTGCCTCAGTTCAGTCGACCGAACCCTTGAGTTCAGTCAACCGAACTCAAGAAAAATGGTTCAGTCGACTGAACCAAGCCCCCCAGTCGACCGAACCCAAGGTTCTCAACCTACTGGCTTTCAGTTCAGTCGACCGAACTCACCAGTTCAGTCAACCAAATAGCCTACTGTTTTGGTCTTGGATTTTGTGTTCTAAGGCCAACCAAACAAGCCTAAATAAGGTCCGAGAAAGCATAAAACACCTCTATACATACTATTCTATAACTCCAAAACATAAACTATGCATCGATGATATATAACATGATGGAAAAATACGTTATCATTTATATATATCAAAATTAAAATGGTACAGCGTCTCACAATATGTGTGGCAAAATGTGATTAAAATATAATACAAAAAAAAGAGAATACAAACTCTGATATAGCAAGTTGTGAGAGAGAGAAAGACAGACGAGGTACGTTTGAGTGGCCAATTTTTGGAGGCGTTCTAATGTTCGGGTCAACTGTTTTATCCTGAAAGAGTAACGCTGGTGGAGAAACCTACAACACCCTTGGTAGACGGTGAATCATTCTTAAGAAACTGCGTTTGTAGGACTCAGTTTGCATATTTTTTTTATGTTATTCTTTTGAATTTTTGTTTTCTGTAAATTTAATTTATTATAATCGTTGAAAGTTAATAAACATATATTTTCTGGACTACCGAGCACATATCTTGTGTTATATTTTCCCAACAATCTTAAGAACGATCTTTTTTTTTTAAATCATGCTCGGTTCGGGTCTTATTCATATATGACCAGAAAATATATGCAGAAAACGTATAAATACATGTTTATACTTTTAACATATTTTGTGAGTATGTTCATGTTTTATCGGTTTATTATCTTCGTTGCAGTATGGGAACAATTATATTGCTCAAAATAATATGATCAGAATAATTCTAATCACAGTTTTGGTAAACTTTTTCAGAAAACAAAATTAAGGTTTGCTTCCTGCCATCACCCAGTCGCATGTTCTGATATTTGAGAATTCTAGCCGTTTGTGTCGACACCTTTTTATTTGTGTCGACACTTTTGATTGCTTGTGTCGACACTTCTTCTATTGGTGTCGACTCTTTCCCTTTTGTTGGTGTTGAGTATTCTTTGTTTGAATCTCTCGATTCTTTTGTATAGACACCTTTCTCTATTTATGTTGACACCTTTCTCTGTTTGAATCTCTTGGTTCTTTTGTGTTGACACCTTTCTTTGTTTGTGTCAGCACATTTTCTCTATTTATGTCGCATTGAATCTCTCGGTTCTTTTGTGTCGATACTTTTCTCTGTTTATATCGACATCTGGGCTGTCTGTGCCGACACTTTTGATGCCTTTCTCTGGTTGTGTCGACACCTAAGTTGTTTGTGTCAACACCTTCGCTGTTTGTGTTAACACATTTTTTGTTTCAGTTGATGTCAACACTTTTCTTCCTGTGTCGACACCTTCATGTGTCGACACCTCCCGCCTTAGGGCACTCCCCCTAGGATGCACGGCCCCCTAGAAAGTTTGAAGGAGAAGCTAACTTTAAGAGATGGCAACAGAAAATGGTGTTCTACCTCACCACTCTAAATCTGGCCAGATGCCTAACTGAGGAAGCTCCAGTTGCTAATGAGAATGCAAACATTCAGAAACTAATGGTTGATAATTGGAAGAATGCCAACTATTTGTGCAAAAACTATATTCTGAATGCTCTAGATGACTCATTGTACTCTGTGTTCAATGAATCGAAAGCTGCTAAGGAACCGTGGGAGTTCGTTCTTAGATCGAAAGTACAAAATGGATGGTGCCGGGTCCAAGAAGTTCATAGTAGGCCGATTCCTTGATATGTGATGAAGGATTCAAAATCGGTGATGGTTCAAGTCCAAGGGTTTCAGATTCTGATCAATGAGATCAAAACAGAAGGGATGTTACTGAGTGAAGCATTCCTAGTGGTTGTAGTCATCTATAAACCTCCTGAAATATGGAAGGAATTTAGGAGCTATCTAATGTTCAAGAATAAGGAGCTGACTCTTGAGGCTCTATTCTTCAAGCTTAATGTTGAGGAAGAGAATCGAGCAAGGAGCAAGAGTATCAAGTCTAACTTCAATATGGCTAATGTGATGGAAGGTGGTAACTCTTTAAGAGCAAAAAAGAGTATTCATGACAGGCATACCAACACAAGATTTGACAAGAAAGGTAGGAATGTCAAACTAGGACCAAGAGGTCATATTGCCAAAAAACAGAAGGAGAAGTTCCAAGGGAAATGCTTTAATTGTGACAAGTTTGGGCATCCTACTTCAGAGTGCAAAAAGCTAAAAAAATCCCCAAGCTCAAGCTCATATGGTAGAGGCAACCGAGGATGTCTCTAATATCGGCCTCTCGGCCATGGTCTCTGAGGTGAACATGGTAGGCTCAAATCCACAAGAATGGTGGATAGACACAGGGGCCACTCGCCACGTCTACTGTGACAGACAGATGTTTAACACCATTGAGATGGTGGCCCATGGTCAGAAGCTGTATATAGAAAATTCAGCTACCTCAGATGTGTTGGGGCAAGGCTAGGTAATCCTCAAGATGACATCTGAAAAAGAGCTAACATTGAATAATGTGCTCTATGTGCAAGATAGTCAAATGAATTTGATATATGGGTCTCTATTGAGCAAGCACGGGTTTTGGATGGTCTTTGAGGCAGACAGAGTTACTCTGACTAAGGCTGGGATGTATGTGGGGAAAGAATATGTGACCAATGGTCTATTCAAAATGAATGTAATGACCGTCATTCCTACTGCCAATAAAATAAAATCCCATATTGCTTATGTGCTTGAGTCTTCTATTTTGTGGCATGGTAGACTTAGTCATGTTAATTATGATTTTATGCGTAAATTAATTAACTTGGAGCACATACCTAGTTTTGATATTGATAAAACTCACAAGTGTGAAACTTGTGTAGAGGCTAAGTTAACTAGGTCTTCATTTCACTTGGTT
>JAULJZ010055406.1:0-13802 GCA_032270985.1 Heliamphora pulchella
CATAAAGTACTAGAAAGATCACCACGCTTTCGTCACACTTCTTATACACACAGGACTCATCCAAACTTTGATAAGAACCATAAGACTTAATGGCTTGATCAAATTGAGTGTTTTAAAACCTCAATGCCTGCTTAAGTCCATAAATGGATCTCTTAAGCTTACACAATATATGTTCCAGGCCCTTTGCAACGAATCCGTCTGATTGTATTATATAGATACACTCGTCAAGACTTCCGTTAAGAAAATCTATCTTGACGTCCATTTGTCAGATTTTATAATCGAAATGTGCTACAATGGATAAGAGAATCCGGATAGACTTAAGCATGGCTACTGGCGAAATGGTTTTCTCATTGTCGATCCTTTCTTTCTGAGTGAACCCTTTAACAATAAGCCTAACTTTGAAGGTTTTAACCTTCCCGTCTGCTCCTTTCTTCTTCTTGTAGATCCACTTGTATCCAATAGATTTTATCCTTTCGGCTAGTTCTACAAGTTCTCAGACTTGATTGGAATACGTAGATTCCATCTCTAAATTCATAACCCTTAGCCAAAGATTTGTATTTTTGTCTTTTAGTACTTCATTATAATTGCAGGGCTCAGTATCTAGTTTAGTCGAGATCTTATTAAACGACTCTCACAAGAACATATACCGATCAGATTGATGAATAACCCTCCTACTACGACAAGGTACTACCTGTGTCTGTGTACTAGCAGTAACATGCTGTGCAAAATCTGAACCCTGTGCATCAACACTGTATTCTTGATTTGCACATGTCCCGATAATCCTCCCACTACGACGAGGTAATTGAATATCAGTGACTTATGGTTCCTCTTCCGTTCTACTGGTATTTTCTCTCAATTCTTTCAGAACAATTTTACTTTTGGGCCTGTGATCCATAATATAATCCTCTTCCAAGAATCGGGCATTGGTGTTAACAATGACCTTCTGATCCTTAGGATTATAAAATAGACAACCCTTCGTTTCTTTGGGATATTCTACAAAAAAATAGACTTCCGTCCTCAGTTCCAACTTACCCGCATTCTCTTTCAGCACATGTGCTGGACATCCCTAAATCTGAATGTATTTCATACAAACCTATGCCGCAGTCGTACCGATGGTACGTCCATTTTCATCTAAATTGTGAATATAAAACTTATATTCTGCAAAAATTTAAAATCTGATCTTCTATGTGTAAGTTTACTCTACACACCAGATTAAATACTATGCAGAATATTAGACATTCATCTATAACAAAGAAATGATATGCATACATTGCTCATAAAGATTCTCATAACAAATAAATGATATGCATATATTACTCATAAAGATTATCATAAAATAAAAAAATAATTTTTTAAAAGTAAAATTAAATACTAAAAATATAGTTTTTAGTATACCAACTCTAACAATTTCCCACTTATACTCAAAATCATGCTACTATACATCTGACTCCCATGCCTTTTACATGAATATCAAAAGTTTTAGCCGGTAAACTCTTTGTAAAGGATCTGCAAGGTAGTTTCCTGATGCAAACTCTATGTTTGACTGAAAATCTGAGTCTGTGTACCCAAAATGTATTAGACTGTCTGCCTGGTAAATCAACATATAATTCTTAGTCAATAAATGTATAGGATAAAAATTCAAGACGAAAATAGGATAAAAATAATTAAAAAGTCGAGCAAGACTTTAAAATTAAATGTATCGGGAGAAAATCGCAAATTAATAGGTCGAGTTAAGACCTAAAAATTCAGGACGGAAGCACGGGATAAAAATAATTAAAAGCCGAGTCAAGGGTTAAAACTATTTTTATCGGAAAAGATACCATAAATTATTAGGTTGAGTCAAGACCTAAAAACTCGAGACGGAACACGGGATAAAAATAATTAAAAGCTGAGTCAAGGCTTAAAACTATCTTCTTTGAGAAGAAAATTATGAATTAATAGGTCGAGTCAAGACCTAAAAATTCGAGACGAAAACGGGATAAAAATAATTGAAAAGTTGAGTCAAGACTTTAAAATTAAATTTATCGGAAGTGAACCCCAAATTAATAGGTCGAGTCAAGACCAAAAAATTCGTGACGGAAACACGGGATAAAAATAATTAAAAATCGAGTCAAGACTTTAATTTAAAATTAAATTTATCGGGAGAGAACCACAACTTAACATAACACAGCCAAAATAATATTTAAGAAAAACACACAAGATTTAAAATTATTTTGTAGAAAAACACATAAGACCAAGATTATTTTTAGAAAAACACACGACTGAAAAACACACAAGATTTAAAATTATTTTTGAAAAACAATCGAGATTTAAAAATATTTTTAGAAAAACACACAAGACTGATAAACACACAAGATTTAAAATTATTTTTGAAAAACAACCATGATTAAAATTATTTTGAAAAACACACATAAGATTTAAAAATAACCAAGACGTAAAATTATTTTAGTCAAACAAAAGAAAACACACAAAATCCAAACAGCCCCCTAAAAACCCTAGAACCTAATAATGGAAAATTGACACAGAATCGCCAATTTTAGGGTTGGCGGTCACCGGGTCCAAACCCCAAAGATGTGACGTGACCGTTTGCCAAGTGGCAGCCACCAATAATTTTCCTCTCTGACATGGCGGTCGCCACGCGACACTTCAAAAACCTAGCAATCGCCATAATCGAAGGCAGCGATCGCCACAACAAGACGCGCACAAGGTCCCCCAGGCCACGTGGATTAGGCTCATTTGCACCCTTTACTCTCTCTCTCTCTATCTTGCCTCCTCACCCTTTCAAACTCTCTCAAGCTTTTCTCTGGTTCCTTGCAATCTTTTGAGTCATTCCCCTTACTCTTTTGATTATAGCTGGACGTGGACTCTTTGCTGGTGAGAGCTCCACCATGGGCACTCTCGGGAGCACTAACCCTAGCCTTCTTGCTAGCGGGGTCACCACTACTCAGCTCTCCACCTTACTGGGAGCGATGGATGCGGGCCTTTGAGGCGAAGTGTGCCTCCCACTATGCTGCTAAAGATGAGGCATGGGCAGCTGCCGAGGTGCAGGCAGCTGCAGATGCTGCTGTTGAGGCCGAGATCGCAGATTTCTTGGATCCTCATGTTGGAAAGGGTCTTCCCATACCCTTCGATCCGCATACCTACGCTAGCTCTAGCCTCCCACCGTTGGGCCTGGGTGAGATGAGCCGCTACGAGCCTCCAGTTGATGTTGTTGTTGTTGACGTTCTCCTCCAGGAGCCAGACCAGCATATCTCTCGCCAACGTCCCTCGGTAGGTTCTCCTGTCTCTTCTTTTCAGTATCAAAGCATTTTTTATGTCTCAAACATAGATGCATGTCTAGGATCCCCTGTGATTTGTTATTATGATGTAATGTATATGATGATTGTATGCAATATTGATATCTGTTGAATGAATTGGACATATAAAATATATAATCATATTGAAAGAACGAACCTAAACACTGGACTAAAAAACTAGCATAAGTACCTGTGCAAAAGAGATTCTAAAACAATAGAGACACTAGGATTAAGATTTAAATGCAAACAATAAATGGGGATGGTTTTTTATTTTTATTTTATTAGAAAATCACAAAAACTAAGGGGACATTTTTTTTCATTTTTATTTTTAGGAAAAGCATACAAAAATAAGGGGGATTTTTCATTTTTTTTATTTTATTTTAGGGAAAAACATGAAATCTTGGGGGAGGTTTTTTATTTTTTATTTTTTGGGAAAAAGCATAAAATCTAAGGGGGGTGATTTTTATTTTTTATTTTTGGGAAAAAATATGAAATCTAAGGGGTGATTTTTCATTTTTTTAATTTGCTTTTTTTTTTGAAAATTATAAAAACTAAGCGGGCATTATTGAAAATCTAGGGGGGAGTTTTTCAAAAATCATAAAAATTTAGGGGGGTGTTTTTCAAAAATGACAATCTAAGATGGGCTTGGTAGAAAGATTTATCTGGCGCACCAGGGCTTAGAATGCCTAGTCTTCTACTAGGGCTTAAGGTGCCTAGTCTTCTACTAGGATGTGAAGAACCGAATAATCGTCACACACACACGAACCTAGGGTTGAAAAGATTTGCCTAGCGCACCAGGGCTTAGGGTGCCAGTCTTCTACTAGGGCTTAGGGTACTTAGTCTTCTACTAGGGCGTGAAAGAACCGAAGGATCGTCACACACACACGAACATAAGGTTGAAAAGATTATCCTTCCACACCAAAGCTTAGGGGGCCTAATCTTCTACTATGGCTTAAGAAAACTAAAGGATCGTCGCACACACACAAACTTAGGGTTGAAAGGATTTGCCTGGCGCACAAGGGCTTAGGGTGTCTAGTCTTCTACTAGGGCTTAGGGGAACCAAATGATCGTCACTTACATACGAATCTAGGATTTTTATTGCTTTCTATATTTTCTGCATTCCATTTGATTAAACTGCTCTTATATATTCTGCTCATCTTCTTCTTTTCAGGTTGACCAGTACGTTCGAGGCTTTGGCAGCTCTGCCTCCGGTGAGGTGTTTGAGTGGTATAATTCCCTCCTCGCTCGTAGCTGGGCTTTCGTGGATGCCTCCGATTTTGCTCGGTTCATACCCCTGTTGGGTAAGATGAGCAACGACCTGGTCTGGCTGACAGCCCTAGCAGAGAGGTGGTGGGATACCACCAACACCTTTCACTCACCACATTTAAGGCTATTCGGACGCCTCTTCTTCCTTTGTATCTGATAACTTATGGTTGAAGAAAATTTCCAACCCTAGCAATCGTTGATTAGTTTTCTCATCGAACCATGGCATTCAGAAACCACAGTAAGGAAAATCTTCACCTTTCTTGATGAAGTAACTGTTTAACGTTCCCGAATACTTTACCTTCTTTCCATTCTGCCTTGTGTTTAACCCTTCTAAATCCTCGTCCGTCGGCTTGTACCTAAGGCCAAAACATTGCGAGGTTAGCAACATTTGAATGGGCTCTGGAATTCCTTGTTGCTTGTGACCTAACCCCATTCCTGGAAAATAAGACATACATCTCATCATTGTAACCGCATAGGGATTAATGTAGCTCTCTTCCTCCTTTAATAGAACCTGAACAGCATAGGCCTCATCGAACTGGAACCCACTTAATTATACATCCCCTTCTCTATGCTAAAATTCCAAGAGAGTCAAGCCATCTTCTCTTGGGGGTTAAATACTATCTTCTCCATAGATGGTTAGTACTGTCCCATTCTTAATCAATTTCAGCTTCTGGTGAAGCGTAGAAGGAACAGCTTGCAGCTCAGGGTCGTGGAGCCAAGGTCGCCCCAATAACAGATTGAAAAATGTCGGGACATCCAGCATATAGAACTCCACCGAGGTTTCTAAATGCCCGACTGACACAGTAAATGATACCAGTCTAAGTACATCCCTTCTTCTATTATCATAAGCCCGAACTCCTTGATTACTAGCCATGAAATGATCTGGCTTCATTCCCAGGCAGACTGCAGTTCTGAGTGGGCAAACATTCAATGCTGGACCATTATCGATAAGCGTTACTAGAATCCATTTCGCCTAACACTTGACGATGATGTGCAACGGCTTATTGTGACTTCTCCCTTCTAATGGTAAATCTTTATCTGAAAAAGAAATCACTTTAGGTTCTACAGCTGGTAGTATCAACACAGATTACCAATGCCAATGTGAAGCCATCAGTAAACCCCAGATGCTGATGTTAACCTGAGTCTTTTTTAGCTGCTTCAGTACAGCGTCATCTTCTTCTTATTGCTCTTTCTCTTCTTCTTTTCTGCTTGTTTGCCCCTTTTCTAAATGAGCCGGCCTGAAATGATGCCCACTCCTAATCAGATGTTCTACCCCTTCCTCAAGATCCCATAATCTTACTATTGCATTCTCGGATTGTCTAACCTCGATAATGTACGGAGAACTTTTAAATTCCTATAGATTGTCCAGATTGACACACTATAATCTTCCCTTCTTTTCTTCTTCGTCTTCTATTGCCCATGTGTTGTCGATATCATCCAACCCCCAAATATCTTTCCTGATGTATTCTACTTGTTGTTCCCAGGCAGTCTAGAATTCAGTCCACTCATCTCCGTCTGACTTTAACACAATCTGAACCAGCCAGTAGGACTACATTTCATCAACATAAACCTCCTGCTTAAAAAGCTGAGGAAGAGCAATGCCATCTATCACATGTCCAAATTTATACGGCCGTATTGGGTAATCTAACAGCCAGTCATCATCCTTATTATGTTCTTCCTGGTTGTTGGCTTGAATCACCATTTGCTATCCTTTCCAAGCATAGTCATTTCACTCTTCCATCATGTCCCAACCGTTTCCAGCCATAATTAGCGAACAAGACGACTGATCCTCAATAATTGAAACAAATAGGCATGGTAGATAAGCCGAACAAATATACCGACTAGGATCTTCTGACTGCCCCCAAATACATACAATTCACCCCAGCCTGTTTAACATGATTGACAACGAATTAGTTGTAATAGTTGGTTTTTGAGCAGCAGACGGCGATGGGTTAACCTTGTTGTCAATAAGATCCTGGATCTCATGACGCAAACTCATACATTTTTCGGTTAAATACCCATGACCTTGGTGATAAGCACAGTATAGGGAAGCATTTTATCTCGGAGGTAAGGGATCGGGTATAGGTGTAGGGTCCAAAAGCTTGATTAGCCCCTTCTCGATAAGTCGATTCAGGACTGTAGACAACAAAATATTGAGGGGAGTAAACACTCTCATCAGCTTTTGTTGAGATTGTTGAGTATTGCTTGAGTGCTAGGTGGAGGATGAGGGATTCTGCTATTCGGATTGGGGGTTCAGCAGGTTGACTTCATTGGAACGGGAAATGAAGTTAGTGGCAAGGGTGGACTGGTTCTGGTTATTTGTCAGGAAGGACCTCCTTGGTTTTTGACTGGAATTAGACTTCTCGATGTCTTCGGATTGGATTGCATCTTTAAATTGAACACCAGCATCGAACAACTACTCGAAAGTGGAGAGCGGATGTGTGATCAGATAGCGCTTCAGAGGGGATTGCAAATTCTTTACCACAATCCTAACTTGCTCCTTTTCTGTCAGTCGATTTGTCATCTTGGCCACCTTTTATCTCTATCGGGTCAAAAAATTCACAAACGACACCTGGCCTTCCTGTCAGGTAGTTTTAAGTTTCCGTGTCGTTACATCTAGCTGGACGTTGTAGCTATACTGACTGACAAAAGCAGTGGCAATATCCTATCATGTTTGAGTCTAAGCAATATCAAGATAAAAGAACCACTTCTAGGTTACCCCTAACAAAGATCAGTGGAATAACTGAGCTTTGAACTGGTCATCGATCCACATAGGAGAGACGGTACCGACGTACATTCTCAAAAGAATTCGAGAATCACCAGTTCCATCGAACTTCTTCATTTCTGGCATTTTGAACTTCTCCGGCAGCTTAGCATCTAGGAACAAACATAGTTGCCCCACATCTAGCATGTATTCTTCAACCCTTTTTGCCTTCTAATGGACTTTTTCCATGCGGTCAATCTTCCCCGCCAACACAGACTCCCTAGACTGAACAATATTTTCTTCTTCCAACAAGACCTATCGAGTGACCTGAGGTGGGGGAACAATTTGTCACCCATCATTACCTTGGTTGTCATCCTAAAAATCTTCTCCATTGCCATTTGTATCGTCCAATTATTCATTCACCCCCAATGGACGGGCCTAAATTGCCCAAATCTATGCTTGGCTTTGCACCTGAGCCTGAGTCTACTGCTCAACGATCCTCTATATGTCAGTAATCGCCGTCATCAGGACTGTCAGATGTTAGGGTTAGTATATTAAAAACTAAGTTTTTAGTATTTAATTTTATTTTAATAAAATTAATTTTTCATTTTATGAGAATCTTAATGAGCAATGTATATATATCATTTTTTTAATGTTATGCATGAATGTCTTTTATTCTGTATAGTATTTAATCTTGTGTGTAGAGTACGGCTTGCGCACAGAAGATCAGATTTTAAGTTCTTGCAGAATATAAATTTTATATTTACAGTTTGGATGGAAATAGACATACCATCAGTATGACTGTAACACATAGTTTTAATAGGCCTGTCTTAATTACAGGGAACAGATAATAACGTTATCTATTATTCTAACTTTCTTTGTAAGTACACTTTGTGTATATTGAACGGGACACATTGGGGTAATTAATTTTATAGTTCCTCTATAAATTAATTCACACTCCAAGGTTATTATGAATAGTACTTATACTCTTAATCCTGAAATAATTATTAATTTGTATATATTTAATATTCATTGTTTTGATTTATTAAAGGGTGCGATTTTATATGGGTTAATATTTTTGGTGAGTTGGATAACAGTATTATTTATATGGTGAATATTAATTATTGACAAAATCCACGATTCGAATGATCGAGATTGATGATACTCCCTTAACAAAGCTTATAAATTTTGACCGTGCTAAACCCTACAGGTGGATTTGATTATCTGGCGGTCAAATAAGTTAAGCGGAAGGGTTTAAGGAATTTCAAGATGCCGATTAAATTAAATTGTCAGTAATTAAATTTAATTGGTTGGGTAACAAGAATCTTAACGTGTGGAGAAATGTTAAGCATTTAATAATAGGAGCTCAATGCAAGATGGTCTTGAGATTGTGGGTCAGAGTACAATTATAGTTCTTTAGTGGTGTCAACTGTAATTTAGTGTTTTATAAAAATTTCAGAAACCACTGCAAGGTTTTCATAATTACAGATACCGCTATAAGGTTTTCTTAATTGCGAAAACCGCTAGATATGTATCTGTGTTTCACTAGAAGTCTCATTCATAATTACTCCATAGGTTCCTACTGTAACCCTATAAATATGCGGGTATGCTGAATCATATTCATAACTTGTCTGCAAGACTAAAACTGTCTAGGTTCTACCGGTATGTGTTCTCAATAGATTATAACCCATACTATATTCGAGAAACGCATAAGAGAATATAGTAAAATGTCTAACAGAAGCTTCAACTCGGAATCAAAAATCGTAGTTAAAGATTTGACCGGTAAAAGGTATTCTTTTTAATTAACTTTGATTGCACGAGTTTTAATTTTGATCATTCGACGTTAAAAGTTTTATCTGGAGCCTGTTTCGGCTTTTGCTCGTCCAATTAATTTTTACTAAAAATAGTTTTTAAAAAAATAATCTTGACAGTTTTGCCTCCAATAATTGGTATTAGAGTCGTTTTGTTTTTTGTTTACAGCTTATCGGGGCTGGATAGTTTTAGAACTGTGCTAACTTTATTTTGTAGGCGTTTTAATTCCGATTTTATGATCATTTATTTATTCATATTTAATTGAATAGTTTAAATGATGAATATTTAATTTTTTTACTCACGAGGGTTGATCATGATAGATTAATTTTTTTTTAAAATCGAATGTGAGTTTTCAGGACATAGGTATCAATGTAATATCTAGTTTTCTATTTTTAAGTATCTATTTAGATTATTTAAGAATAGATTGAATATCCAAGAACACGAAGAACAGGCGGCAGCACCGGCGGTGGTTTCGAGTTTTTACGGGTCACGGATCGTAGTAAGTTTTTAATGGTTTTAAGTAGTGTTTTTCGGTGAGTTTTCTGTAGTATTTATGCATTAAAAATAGCATAAAAATAATTCAAAAATAGTGAAAAAATCAGCAAAAACATCCCACCATTGGCCACTTTGCCGGCGGCGGTTCGGAGCAGGTTGTGTTGGTTTTTCGGGTCATTTTTTGGACTATTTTTTGAACAATTTTTTAGGCATAAAATAGCAGTAAACATACTTTAAAACACTATTAAAAAATTATTAAAAAACTAGGCCAAAATAGTACATGAAATAGGCAACAAATGGCGGCACTCTGGCGGCAACGGCGCTAATTCAGGGCTGTTTTCGGAGTTATTTCAGGACTATTTTCGATGCGTTCTTCGAAGGAACAGGTTGCTGTTTATGTGAGATATTTTTTCAAAAAAATGGGGACAAAAAGACCACCATAAAAAGCACAAATAGGGGGCTGTTTGGGGCCGCGATGGTAGCAAGCGGCGGTAGCTTTTTTCAGACAGTTTTTTAGCTATTTTTTGGGTTGTTTTGAGGTGTTTTTTTGGTAGAAAAATACTACTTTTCGAGAATTATTTTTTGGTATAAAAAGCGTAAAAAATAGAGCACCGAGGTGACGAAAAAAGCTGCCTGAAGGTGGTGGCATATGGTGGCAACAGCGGCAGCTTGGGCCTGGCGGTGGTGGCTTGGCTCGGGGCTATCTCAGATCATTTTTTTGTTATATTTGAAGACCGTGATATGATATACAAGTATATCATAGTGTATCAGGGAATCCTGATTCAATCAGGATACAGTAATCAGACAAGAACGAGGATTGATATAGCCTATTTTCAACAGAAGTTTGAAACTCACGAGAGTTTCTATTCGATCATAAAATCGGAATATATACATATTGTGTATATATATATATATATATAAATTGCGTGGATGATATATATTTATTTTATTTTCTCCTATTAATTTAATTAATTCAAAAATTCAATTTTAATTAAAATATTTTGTAATGGAAAATAAAATAAAATAAAATTGTTTTAATTAAAGTTTTTAATTAAATAAAAAAATTTTAGATATGTTATTTTTTTTACAAAATATCACGTTTAAAATAATTTTTTATTAAATCGAATATTTTGAAAAAACGTGAAAATTAATTCTGAATTTTGAATTAATTAAATAAAAAAATATTTAATCTAAATAAATTGTTATTTTTCAAAAAATGTGAAACGAAAAATAAAATAAATAAATACTTTTAATCACTGCCTTAACTGAAAAGTTTAAAAAACTGTGCATTTATTAAATTTTATTTGTTACGCATTAAACACGAAAAGATAGTTTGGCAAACTGGAATCTTTGAAATCGTGTATACGAAAAGATGTTTGATTCTTTTAGATTGTGTGTTTTTGAAAATTAATAAATTTATTTTAATTAAATAATTTTTTATAACCCTAAAAAATATTTTAAAAATCTAAGTAGGAGAAAAAATTTATTCACAAATAAATCCTGCGGTCTCCATCACCAGTTTATAGGCAATGCAAGTAAACCTTATGTGTTGGCAGTAAGACCTTCCTCCCCATCAGACAGATTAATTGTGGTATCGCCAGTACAAATCTCTTTTATGGATAATTCTATATTATTATTAGTGTGAATCACTTCTTCATCTAAAGAGTTCATTGCGAAGCGATTGATTTGGAATTAGGTAATAGTTAACACTTAGCTGTATATAATAATATCCTCTCCATCTGAGTCAATGCTATTATATACTGGATCGAAACTTCTCATCGATGCATACTATTCTCAAGATACCAGGCTGCTGGCGAAATTCTTTTAAAATGGTAGAGAGAACTAAATTAAAATAAATTTAAAGTATTGCTTGTTATAATTAACGGTATTTTTTAATTATGTGATTCTCAGGATTAAAATGATTTTTAATCTACTCACTTCAATATCCAAAGAAAATAAACTTTCGGGACCGAACTATGTTGACTAGAAACAAAACTTGGACATTTTCTTAACTTCGAGGATTACAAGTTTGTATTAACTGAGATATATCTACCGATACCTAATGTAGGGGCGACCGAACAAGAAATTCAGGCCCATCAGAAGTAACAGAAAGCTAATCAGATGGCTCACTGTTACATTTTGGGTTCAATGTCAAATATTTTGCAGCGTCAACATTAGTCTATACTCAGTTCCTATGACATGATTATAAACTTCAAAGAAATATTTGAGGATCAAAATCGTGCTGCTAGGCAAGTGGCCATAAAATCTGTAATGAATGCAAGCATAACTGAAGGCATGGCTATGGATTATATTCTGAAGATGATCAGTCTTCTGAATGAACTAGAGATCCTAAGAGCTGAGATTGACGAGAAAACCCAAGTAGATATCATACTCCTGAAAGTTTTAAGCAGTTCTACCTAAACTATACCATGAACAAGCTCAGCTTTTTATTAGCAGAACTTCTTAAGGAACTTCAAGCAGCAGAGGGTGTTCTTAAGAAGCCGAGTTCTGTGTATGTGGCTGAGAAAGGTTCTTTATTTAAGCCGAAAGGCAAGAAGCCGAGAGAAAATTTCTATCACTGTAACCAGTTTGGGTATTAGAAAAAGTAGTGTCCATTGTTTTTTAATAAGCAGAACAAACTAGGTAATTTCTGTTCACTGCGGGTTAAAACATGTTTAGCGGTGTTATCTACCGGGACCTGGTGTATAGATACGGGAGCCACTAATCATGTCTATAATTTTTTGCAGGGTTTCAAAAAATCAGGTAACTCAGTGATGGAAAAATATACTTGCATATGGGCAATAATACAAGGGTGAAAGCAGTTGCAGTAGGAGATGCCACTCTTAATTTTAGTAGAGATAAGATACTTCTTCTAAAAGATTATCTTTATGTACCTTTGATTAGAAGAAATTTAATTTCAGTCTCGAATTTAATAAAGGAAAAATATTCTCTTCATTTTGGTGACTATCGTTGTGAAAAAAAATAAATATTTTTTTGTTCTGGTACATTGGTGAATGATCTGTATGTCGTATCTCCTATCTCTCCTATACTGCAACTAATTGAAATGAATAATACATATAATTTATCATGTAAGAAAAAGTTTTTTTCTTTAATGAATCAAACATTTTTTTAGCACTTATACTTGGGTCATATTAATCTAAAAAAAATAAACAGGCTGATAGCAGATGGACTTTTCAGTTCATTAGAAGTAGAGACACTTTCAGTCTGTCAACCTTGTTTAGAGGGTAAGATGATCAGAGGCACTTTTCGACCAAACGCTATAGAGCTAAAGAACCATTGGAATTGGTTCACTCTTATGTGTGTGGTCCTGTGACAATTTGGGCTAGCGGTGGCTTTGAGTACATTGTTAGTTTCATTGATGACTACCCAAGGTATGAATATATTTACCTGATGCATCGTAAGTCTGAATACTTTAAAAAATTTAAAGAATTTAAGGCGGAGGCGAAGAAGCATCTTGGTGAAAGTATCAAATCACTACGATCCGACCGTGGTGGAAAATACCTCTTTAAAGAGTTTAGATAGTACCGGTCATCAGATGGCATTATATCCCAGTAACTGCATCTGACACTCTGCAGCAAAATGATGTAGCAGAAAGAAGGAATAGGACTCTCACGAAAATGGTAAGGTCCGTGATGAGTTATTCAGGATTACCCGATTCGTTTTGGGGAATAGCATTAAAGACAGCGACTTACATTCTGAACTTGATACTTTCTAAGTCAGTACATTTTGTTAGAGGCAAAACTGCCAAGATCATAGTTTTGTAAATGATTTTTGGTAAAAAAATAACTGGACGGAAAAACGCCGAAACAGGCTCCAGATAAATATTTTGACGTCAAACGATAAAAAATAAACCCATGTAACCAAAGTTAATTTAGATGAATACCTCTTGTCGATCTAATCTATAACTACGACTTGATTTCGAGTTGAAACTCTAGTCAGATCTTCTACTGTATACCCTTACGCAATCATCGAACGTAGTGTGGGTTACGATCCTCCGAGAACTCGTACCGACAGAACCCCGATATATTTAGGTCTTTGAAAGACAAAAATAATATCTCAATAATGATATAAAATTTTCTAAAACTGGTTCAGCCTACCCGCATATATATAGGGCTACAGCAGGGACCTAGGGAGTAATTATGAGTTAGACTTCTAGTGGAACACAGACATCTATCAGAGGTTTCTGCAATTATAGAAAGACATGCAGC
>JAULJZ010055437.1:0-35936 GCA_032270985.1 Heliamphora pulchella
TAAATTAAAATAGAGTGAAAATATTTTTCTTATTTCAATTGGTATTATTATAAAAGATATTATGCACTTGAAATTATAGATTTATTGAATCGAATGTATATGATATTGTTGTCTTAAAAGCTTTAAGTTATAGCACAAGATTTCAACCTATGCACGTATAGCATATTTGGAAGCCATTCATATTTTTGTACCCATGCATTACCATTGATATTATTTGGCACTTTCATGAAAAGTTTGTATCTTTTGGTGTCAAATGACAATTTTCAATGGTTTATACAAAAAAGGGGGAGAATGCTTAATGGATGTATTTCTATTTCTACCCATAAATAAAAATTAGTATTATTTTGACAATTGATTTTTTAAAAGAGAGTTTATCTTGTTTAATGTCAAAATGATGCTATATCAAAAAGTGGGAGAATGCTTTTTAAATGAATTTCATTTTTAAGTTTTTGTTCTTTTATGATGTCAAAATGGGGAGAATGTTTGAGCAAAATGAATATCATTTTAACATTCCTTTTGATATGAGAAAAAGAGGGAGAGTATGCACTTAACTTAATATTTAAATCTTATCAAAAAGGGGGATATGATAAAACAGGGGGAGTTTTTGGTCAATTTGAACTTAAATATTTATCACTTGAAAATTTAAACCATGCTTTTAATTGCATTATATTGTTGAATATCTTGGTTAAATGCATATTATGAGAGGGAGCCCAGTAAAGGCAACCTCATTTTGCTCGTTATTTTTCATCATCAAAAAGTGAGAGATTGTTGGTCTAAATAAGGTTTTAACATTCATTTTGATGATAACAAACAAAAAGTTCTAATTGTGCAATTAAGTGAGTTTACATGAGTTCAACGTTAAGCACAATTGAGAATGCAAAATGAAAGTTATGAAGCATGAAGATCATATTCAAGCGGCTGAGATCCATTGAGCACGAGAAAAATCAAGAAAAAAAGAAAAAGACTTGAAGGACTCGAAAAATTTCAAATGTATCGAATCTAAGAACTTATATAAGTTCACAGCCAATGACCATATTTGTAAAAACTCATAGGATACCTTAGATTGACCATCAGATTCTTAATAACTCATGCAAAATATTTTCTCAAAATTTAAATTGAGTTAAAGAACCCTAAAAAGGTTAAAAAAAACAAGTTTCAAAAGAAGTTTGGCAAAAAATATGCAAAAAGTGTTTGAAAAAAATTGATATACCATCACTATTCTAGTTATAACTTTTTGTACAAATTTAGTTCTGACATGGGGCTTAAACCATTCAAAATTAGACTTTCGAGGCATTAATTTTAACACAAGAGTGACCCTATTCGGAGTCTGGATGAATGAGTTATGGTTGTTTGAAGTTGAGAAAAATGAGCAGTCGCGATTTTCAACTTCAGTCGACTGAACTACCCATTTCAGTCGACTGAATAGTTGTTGTCCACTTGTTTTAAATACTTTAAATGACTCAGTCGACTGAACCTTCAAATCTAGTTGACTGAAATGCTTTTGGAACTTCAAAAGCATGGTTCATTAAGACTCAGTCGACTGAAGTACCTTGGTCAGTCGACTGAACAAGTCAGAAATTCAAATTATGGGTTATAACGGCTGGTTTGACTTTGGGATTAAATATTCAAAAACCCCCAATGGCTAGTTCTTGAATTTTTGGCTATAAATAGCCCTCTAAACCTCAAATTCAATCATCCCTCATCTCTCCCACTTCTATACTCTTTTGGTGCTTAAATTCTTGGTGCAAACTATCATATTTTTCATAATTTCATTGAAAGAGAGTATAATTCATTAGATTTCTTTATTAAGCTTTCATATTTATATTTTTTGGGAGGGAATTAGTATGTGCATTCATTGTGTACACTTCTACTCTTTAAGAGGGTAATTTTTTTGTGCATCTCTTGTTTCTACAATTCTTTGTATAACAAAATTCGAGTTTGAATCTTGTGTTTGAGAAGGGGATTTCTCAAGAGAGGTTTCTCTACCTACCGAAAGAGTGGGCATCTCAGCCAACTGAAGGAGAAAGGTATCTCCGCCTATAAGGAGGGATTGTAACTTGAGAAGAGAATATTCTCAAGAGAGGCTTATTCGCCTATTTAAAAGAGAGAGGCATCTCCGCCTATTGAATAAAGGACTAGTGGAATCCTCAAAGTGGTGTTTCTTAAGGCAAGAACGTAGGCCAGAGTGCTGAACTTTGTAAATCTCGGTGTCGTATCTCTCTAACTCTATCTCTTTATTTTTCGTACTTTAATTTCTTATATGCTTAAAATTGTATGTTAGAGATTAGTTGAGATTATGGATGTTTGGGATTGCACGTGTTTAATTGGATCAATCTTGGCATAAATTTTTAAATACCCAATCCACCCCCTCTTGGGATTGTACCTACACTAACATTGGCCTCTACTAATCATCATTGGTTCTTAATTAAGTTTTTCAAATGCATGCAAATACAGAAAACAAAGACAAAGAGAGAACATTCAAAATCAAATAATAAAAATATATAGCATATGTATATAGAAAGCCAATCAAAGCATAAAAGAAATCTTAGATCCTAAGGCATGCAAGTTCTAACTAAATAATACATGAAGCAAACCGCATGCAGTAATTAGAAAGTACTATCAACTAACAAGATTTAATTATATGAGAAGCTAGGCTAAGGACATATAATACGAAAATCATAATTTCAAACAAAGAACGAATAAATCTAAAGAGTTTTTAAGCCTTAATCATGCTGGAATTCACACTACTAATTGCATACTGGACATTTCATATCATCAACAGAATACTAAAACATCAAAATTAGGCTATTAGAATAACAAAAAGGTTACGGCTGCAACATATGAATGTTGCGGTCGCAAGAAACATAGGGGAAAAGTGCACGGGCACAAGGTTTAGCATAGCGACAATGAACATGTCAGTGCCAGAACATAACGACCATAACAATCAATGTTACGACCGTAAGGAATTTGGGCACTTTTCACTAAAATTTTAAGAAACAGTGCACCGTTGGTGGATATGTGATATGTTTATAGCACGAGACAGAGTCTAATTAAGATGATTCTAATCAAGACTATAATGAAAGCATGCGTAACTCAACATTAATCACATTCTTAGGATTAAGCATGCTTACAATTTAAACAACTAGAATTGACGATTGATCATATGAAGGTAATTAAACTTAATGATAGAAAAACTAATGGATGAATATGCAATTCACATGTTTATATTCAAATTCCAACCCGACCTCTCCATAGGGGTAGGAAATGTGGAGAGAGAAATGTCGAGGTTCCAACTAAATACCTAAATCGCGATAATCCAGATGAGTCCTTAAGTAGTGAATTGTAAGAAACGTTTGTCTGGTCTTCGAAAAGCAGTCCAATTCCAATACTCGAGCAGTAGAACGGGCAATGGTACGAGTCAGTAATCCAACAGAGTATCAACGTTCTAAAATCATACTCTTCTCTCTCGATACTTTGGTAGAGTACCGATATTCAAAATTTATCCTCTTAAAATCATACGAAGGTATTTTTATATAGAATACGTCAATCAATGTGGTACCGGCATGTTCTGGAACACGTCGTACCCTTTGGAGTTTGCGGTCGCGACCTTTAAGGTTGCAACTGTGTGGTTGATGTGTGCGACCACCATAAATATTAGGGTTTCCACAAGGTTTAGCTCTCGGTTGTGATAGTAAAGTGCACAATCATGAGGTTCAAAGGTTGCGGGTGTAGTCACTTGGGCTAGTGAACAATCAGGTCACAAGGTTTGGTTACTATGGGTTCAATGGTTTGAGAATTTTGATCATTTGGTTCGAATACTGGACTTGGATTGCTTCCTAACAATCGTCTGTAGACATCATTCCACTTGGTTTTCATCATTGGATTCATCCGGATTAACCTAAGATTCGACGGGGTCAAATTGGGGTGTCTACAGCTGTGGAGTACCTGATGCAGTCAACTGGAATATAATCCTCTCCTCTGATAAATAGTCCCTTAACTCTCCAAAGAGGTACTTGCCACCACGATCAGACCAAAGTGTCTTAATACATTTCTCTAGACAATAACAGTAACAAAATACTCAAAGCCTCTTCTAGCCCAGATATTCATAGGTCCACATAAGTCAGAGTGAACCAGTTCCAACAGTTCTTTAGCTTTATAGCCTTTAACCGAAAACGGCCTCCTGGTCATTTTGCCCTCCAAGCAGGATTCATAGACTATAAGTACCTCCACTTTCAATGAATTTAAATGTCCATCTTTTACTAGTCTATTTATCCTATTTAAATTAATATGACCTGGGCGTAAGTGCCAAAGATACGTTTGGTTCATTAAAGAAGGTTCCATTATCTTAAATGGTGAATTAAATGTATTATTCAATTCATTCAGTTCATTGTAGGAGAGATAGAAGTAATAACATAAAAATCATCCACCAATGTGTTGAAGGCAAATCTTCCAAAATCATTATTTTTGTAAACGATTTTTTGATAAAAAAACTGGACGAGTAATCGCTGAAACAGGCTTCAGATAAAAATTTTTGATGTCGAACGATAAAAATAAAACCCGTACCATCACAGCTAATTTAGAAGAATACCTTTTTAGTCGATTCTCCAACTACAATTTTTTTTTATTCTGAGTTAAAGCTCCTATCAGACCTTCTATTATATTCTCTTATGCGATTTTCAAACGTAGTGTGATCTACGATCCTTCGAAATATCGTGCTGGCAGAACTGTTGGAGGCAAAACTGGCAAGATCATTATTTTTGCAAACGATTTTCGATAAAAAATTAACTGAACCGGCAAACGCCGAAATGAGCTCCAGACAAAACTTTTGACGACGATCGATCAAAATAAAACCAGTGCAACCAAAGTTAATTTAGAAGAATACATTTTTTCGATCGATTCTTCAACTACGATTTGATTCGAGTTGAAACTCCTGTCAGATCTTCTATTGTATTCCCTTACGCAATTCTCGAGCATAGTGTGGACTATAGATTATCGAGAACTCGTACTAGCAGAACCCAGATATATTTAGTCTTGAAAGACAAAATATAATATGATCAATATAAAATCGGTTCAGTCTACCCGCATATATATATGTCTACAGCAGGGATCTAGAGAATAATTATAAGTAAGACTTCCAGTGGAACACAGATACCTACCAGCATTTTCTGCAATTATGAAAAGACGCAGCGGTTTCTGTAATTTTCATAAAATACTAAATTACAATTCACACCACTAAAGAACTATAATTGCACTCTGACCCATAATCTCAAGACCTTCTTGCATTGAACTCCTATTATTAAATGCTTACCATTTCTCCCCACATTAAGATTCCTGATACTCGCCAATTAAATTTAATTACTGACAATTTAATTTAATCGGCATCTTTATATTCCTTAAGTCTTTTCGCTTAACTTATTTGACGGCCGGATAATCAAATTCAGCTGTAGAGTTTGGCCCAGTCAAAACTTATAAACATCCTTAAGGGGGTATCGTCAATCTCAATCTTTTGGGACATAAATTTTGTCAATAATTAATATTTTTCATATAAATAATACCGCTATCCAACTCGTCGGGAATATAAACCCATATAAGATCGCACCCTCTAATGAATCAAAACAACGAATATTAAATATATGCAAATTAATAATTATTTTAGGAGTAAAAGGATAAGCACTATTCATAATAATCTTGGGGTATGAATTAATTTATATAGTCAGTATAAAATTAATTACCCCAAATGTCCCATTTAATACACACAAAGTGTATTAGCACAGAGAGTCAGAACAATAGATGACGCTATTATCTGTTCCCCATAACCAAAATAGGCCTACTAAAACTTTGTGTTACAGTCGTACTGATGGTATGCCTATTTCCATCTAAACTGTGAATATAAAATTTATATTCTGTAAGAACCTAAAATCTGATCTTAAGTGTAAGTCGTACTCTACACACCAGATTAAATACTATACAGAATATCAGACATCCATGCATAACAAATAAATAATATACCTTCATTACTCATAAAGATTCTCATAAAAATAAAAAATTAATTTTATTAAAATAAAATAAAATACTAAAAATATGATTTTCAGTATACCAACCCTAACAATCTCCCACTTATACTCAAAACCATGCTGTCATACATCTGACTCCCATGCCCTCTACATGACTATCAAAAGTTTCAGCTAGTAAGTTCTTTGTAAAAGGATCTGCAAGGTTGTCTCCTGATGTAATTTTGATCAAAGCAACATCACCTCTCTATACGGTTTCTCGTATCAGGTGATACTTACGCTCAATGTGCTTACCTTTCTTATGGACCCTTGGCTCTTCGAGTTTGCAACCGCTCCGCTATTGTCACAGTAAACCGTAATAGCCGACTGAACTGATGGTACCACCTTTAGATCCATCAGAAAGTTCCTAAGCCAAATGGCCTATTTGGAAACTTCAAAAGCTGCCCCATACTCGGCCTCCATGGTGGAATCAGTAATGCAGGACTGCTTGATACTCCTCCAGTTTCTAGCTCCACCTCCTAAGATAAACACATATCCTAAGGTAGACTTACAGAAATCCCTATCAGACTGGAAATCTGAGTTTATGTACCCCAAAGATACTAGACTGTCTGCCTGGTAAACCAACATATAATCTTTAGTCCTTTTAGGTACTTAATTATATTCTTTACTGTAGTCCAATGCTCCTGCCTTAGGTTAGACTGATATCTGGTAACCATGCCAACGGCAAAGCTGATGTCGGGTCTAGTGCAAAGCATAGCATACATGAGGCTTCCTACTGTCGAAGCATAAGGAATCGCCTTCATCCTCTCTATCTCATCAGGTGTCTTAGGACACTGATCCTTGTGATAAGCCCAACATCCTTTGTTTCTGATCTCGCATAAGCTTGATCCCAAGAATATGACTAGCTTCTCCCAAGTCCTTCATATCAAACTGCCCAGATAATCATACTTTAACCATAGATAATGCCTCCACATCGTTTCTGATGAGCAAGATATCGTCTACATAAAGTACTAGGAAGATCACTACGCTTTCGTTACGCTTCTTGTACACACAAGACTCATTCGGACTTTGATCAAAACTATAAGACTTTATAGCTTGATCAAATCGAGTGTTCCAAGACCTCGATACCTACTTAAGTCCATAAATGGATCTCTTAAGCTTGCACAACATGTGCTCCTAACCCTTTGTAATGAATCCGTCTAGTTGTATTATATAGATACACTCGTCAAAGCTTCTGTTAATGAAGGTTGTCTTAATGTCCATTTGCCAGATTTTGTAATCGAAATGTGCGGTAATGGATAAGAGAATCCAGATAGACTTAAGCATGGCTACCGGTAAAAAGGATTTCTCATAGTCGATCCCTTCTTTCTGAGTGAACCCTTTAGCAACAAGTCTAGTTTTGAAGGTTTCAACTTTTTCGTCTGCTCCTCTCTTCTTCTTATAGATCCACTTGCATTCAATGGGTTTTATCTATTCGGGTGGTTCTACAAATTCCCAGACCTGATTGGAATACATAGATTCCATCTCTGAATTCATAGTCTTTTGCCAAAGATCTGCATCTTTGTCTTGTAATTCTTTATTGTAGTTACAGGACTCGATATCCAATTCTGTTGAGATCTTGTCATACGACTCTCTCAAGAACATATACCGATCAGGTTGATGAACAACCCTCCCACTACGATAAGGGACTACCTGTGTCATTATACTAGCAGTAACAGGCTGTGCAGAATCTGAACCCTGTGCATCAGCACCCTATTCTTGGTTTGCACCTATCTTGATAATCCTCCCACTACGACAAGGTAATGGAATATCAGTGACTTGTGGTTCCTTTTCCGTTCTACTAGTATTTCGTCTCAGTTCTTTCAAAATAATTTTGCTATTGGGCATGCGATCTATAGTATAATTCTTTTCCAAGAATCAGGCATTGGTGCTAACAATGATCTTCTGATCCTTAAGATTATAAAATAGACCACCCTTCATTCCCTTCAAACCCTACAGAGAAATAAACTTCTGTCCTCAGTTCCAACTTACTCGCGTTTCCTTTCAGCACATGTGCTGGACACTCCCAAATCTAAATATGTTTCAGACTAGGTTTATGCCCGGTCCACAATTCTGTGGGAGTAAAAGATATTGACTTAGAAGGTACCAAGTTCAGAATATAAACCGCTGTCTCTAAAGTGAGTCCCCAAAACGAATCTGGTAAACCAAAATAACTCATCATTGACCTTACCATCTCCATAAGAGTCTTATTCCTTCTTTCTACTACAATATTTTGTTGTGGAGTGTCAGGTGCAGTCAATTGGGATGTAATCCCCTCTGATGACAAGTAGTCCTTAAACTCTCCAAAGGGGTATTCTCCACCATGGTCGGATCATAGTGATTTGATACTTTTACCTAGACGCTTCTCCGCCTTCGCCTTGAATTCTTTGAATTTCTCAAATCATTTAGACTTATGGTGCATCAAGTAAATGTATCCATACCTTGAGTAGTCACCAATGAAACTGACGAAATACTCAAAGCTACCTCTAACCCGGATTGTCATAAAACCACGCACATCAGAATGAACCATCTCCAACGGTTCTTTATCTCTATAGCCTTTGGCCAAAAAGGGCATCTTGGTAATCTTACTCTCTAAGCAAGATTCACAGACTGGAAGTGCCTCCACTTTCAATGAACTCAAAAGTCTATCTACTACCAGTCTTTTTATCCTTTTTAGATTAATATGACCCAAGCGTAAAAGCTAAAGAAACGTTTGGTTCATTAAAGAAAAAAGCTTTCTCTTATATGGTAAAGTAGATGTGTTATTTATTTCAGTCAGCTGTAGTGTAGGAGAGATTAGAGTAATAATATAAAAATCATCCACCAATGTACCAGAACAGATAATCCGTTTATTATCTTTAATAACCACAGAATTATTAAAATAAATCCAATATCTGTCTTTAGCCAATCCCGAAATGGAAACTAAGTTTCTTCTAATGGAAGGTACCTAAAAATAATTTCTCAATATTAAAATCTGATCTCTACCAAAACTGAGATTGACATCTCCTACTGCAACTGCTGTTACCTTTGTATTATTACCCACATGTAGGTAAATCTCCCCATCACTAAATTGTTAGGTTTTCTGGAACCCATGCAATAAATTGCAGACATGATTAGTAGCTCTCGTATCTACACACCAGGTACTAGTAGATAACACTACTAAACATATTTACACAACCAGTGAACAGAAATTACCCTGTTTGTTCTGTCTTCTAAGAAATATTGGATATAATTTTTTCTAGTGCCAGGTCTGGTTGTAGTAAAAACATCTGCCTTTCGACTTTTTCACACCAGCCCGTGGTCCACTAACTACCTTGAAAATCGTGTCTCCTTGTTTCTAAGCTTTTTTCTTCTTTACGCCTTTCGGCCTAGAGAAAGAATCTTTTCAGAAACAAACACATTTCTTGATATTTGAAGGAATACCATTTGTAGTTAAAATTATATCTAAGTTACATTTTTAGTCAACAAAATTTAGTCCCGTTAGTTTTTTTTCTTTGAGTATGAAAGCGAGTGGGTTAAAATCTATTTTAATCATGAGAATCACATAATTAAAATACCGTTAATTATGACGAGAAAAATTTTGAATTCATTTTAATTTGGTTCTCTCTGCCACTTTAAAATTAATTCGCCAGTAGCCTAGATTCCTGTGAATAGCATGCCACGATGGGTGGACATCTACTATCCATCATAAGACCAGACAGGCCAATTCCTTTTAATTTTACTATCTAGGCAATTGACCATGCCAAGTAAAATTAAATAGCTGGTATCGTTTCGGTCTAGTATATAATAGTAGTGACTCAGATGGAGATGATACTATTATATACAGGTAAGTATTAACCATCACCTAATTCTAAATTAATCGCTTCGCAATGAATCCTTTAGATGGAGAAGTGATCCACACTAATAATTATTCAGAATTATCCCCAAAAGAGATTTGTACTGGCGATACCGTAATTAATCTGTCCGGTAGGGAGGAAGGTCTTACTACCAACATACAGGATTTAATTACATCGTCTACAAACTGGTGATGGAGACCGCGGGATTTATCTTTGAATAAATTTTCTCTCCTACTTAGATTTTTACAATATTTTTGAGGGTTATAAAAATTTATTTAATTAAAATAAATTTATTAATTTTGAAAGTCACACGATTTGAAAGAATCAAATATCTTTTCGTATATATGATTACAAAGATTCTAATTTATCAAACCATATTTCCGTATTTAAATGTGTAACAAATAAAATTTAATAAATGTACAGTTTTTTCTTTAACTTTTCAGTTAAGGTAGTGATTAAAGGCATTTATCTATTTTATTTACGTTTCATATTTTTCAAAAAATAATAATTTATTTTGATTAAATATTTTTCTATTTAATTAATTTAAAATCTAAAATTAATTTTCACGTTTTTCCAAGATATCCGATTTAAAAAAAATCATCTTAAACGTGATATTTTATAAAATATAAAATATTTAAAGTTTTTCTATTTAATTAAAATTAATTAATTAAAAAAACTTAATTTTATTTTTCATTACAAAATATTTTAATTAAAACTGAAATTTTGAATTAATTAAATTAACAGGATAAATAAAACTAATATTTATCATTCACGCAGTTAATATAAAAAAATAAATAAAATACAAGATAAATATATCCTAGTTTTATGATCGAATCGAAACTCTAAATAATTTCAGTCTCCTACTCAAATATAAGCTTACAGTCTTTTAGTTGTTGCAAAAAGCTACTTGTTTTGTACTAATATTTCATACCACACTGGATAATAACCCAACAACATTAAATTTTTATCAGTTTCCTATGTGCTGTTTGCATCAGAACTCCTTGATACGTAGTGTTTTGCCTAAAAAGAAACACAGCCAACCAAAACCCTAGAATTGCCCAAACAGCCTGGGACGCCTGGAATAAGTTTGCTGAGTTGGACGCCATTGGTTTAGATGGAAACCACTACTTTGTTTTTAAAAAAAAAAAAACTGGAAATCGGCGGCACTTCAGAAAACCGCCTTCCTTCTCTTTTTTTTTCTTTGCTTTTGAATACCAAAGCCAGCGCTGCCCCTGCCTTCTGTCTGCGCCACTGCTGTGCAGAAACCGCTACTTAGGCAGCATTTGGCGGCACCTGTGCTGAGCTGCTGCGTTGGAAACTGAAACAGTGCTTGGAAGAAAAAAAACTCCAAAAATTGCTCCACTGCTTGCTTTAGCCGCCTGGAATGGAAACAGTTTGCAGCAGCCTAAGGCTGCGTTTGGCTCTGCTGTTTTGCTTGGGAACCGGTTGCTATGTATGGAAAAAAACACTGCTTTGTACCCAAAAAAAACTGCACTGTTTAGGAACCGGTGGCTGTTTTTGGCTTTTGGCCAAAATAATTTTTTTCTTTTTTATATTATCCAAAAAAATTCAAGAGAAAAAAAAATTGCAAAGCAATAAAAAATTACGGCTAAAACTGCCGAAACCACCGTCAGTTGCTGCCGCCAACCACCGCCGGTTGCCGCCGCCAACCACCGCCGGTTGCCGCCGCCTTCGTTCTTCTATTCCTATTCTTATTTTTCTTTCTAACTAAAAAAAAAAACTTAAAGAACATAAAATATTTTACATCGAAACCTATGTCCTATAAGCTCACATTCGATCTAAAAAAAATTAATCTATCACAGTCAACCCCCATGAATAAAAATTAAATCATCATCCACACATTCAATCAAACATGAAAATAAATTATGATCATAAAATCGGGATTAGAACTCATACAAAACAAAGTTAGCGACAATTCTAAAACAACATGACCCCGATAACCGAAAATAAAAAATAAAACAGCTCTGATACCAATTGTTAGAGGTAAAACTGTCAAGATCATTGTTTTTGCAAATGATTTTCGGTAAAAAATTAACTTGACGGGAAAACGCCGAAACGAGCTCTAGATAAAAATTTTGACGACGATCGATTAAAATAAAACCCGTGCAACCAAAGTTAATTTAGAAGAATACCTTTTGTCGATCGATTCCTCAACTACAATTTGATTCCAAGTTGAAACTCTTATCATATCTTCTACTGTGTTTCCTTGCGCGATCCTCGAAGGTAGTGTGGGCTACGGACTATCGAGAATTTATACCGGCAGAACCCAGATATATTTAATCTTAAAAGACAAAATATGATATGATCAATACAAAACTGGTTCAGCCTACCTACATATGTATAGGTCTACAATAGGGACCTATAGAGTAATTATGAGTAAAACTTCCAATGGAACACAGATACCTACCAGTGGTTTCTACAATTTTGGAAAGACGCAACGGTTTTTGCAATTTTCATAAAACACTTAATTACAGTTCACACCACTAAAGAACTATAATTGCACTCTGACCCATAATCTCAAGACTTTCTTGCATTGAGCTCCTATTATTAAATGTTTACCACTTCTCTCCACATTAAAATTCTCGATACCCGCCAATTAAATTTAATTACTGATAATTTAATTTAATCGGTATCTTTATATTTCATAATTTCTTTCGCTTAACTTATTTGACTGTTGGATAATCAAATCCACCTATAGGGTTTGGCCCAGTCAAAATTTATGAGCTTCCTTAAGGGGGTATCGTCAATTTTGATCTTTCGGAACGTGGATTCTGTCAATAATTAATATTTTTCATATAAATAATACCGCTATTCAACTCACCGGGAATATAAACCCATATAAGATCGCACCATCTAATGAATCAAAATAACAAATATTAAATATATGCAAATCAATAATTATTTCAGGATTAAGAGGATAAGGACTATTCATAATAATCTTGGGGTGTTAATTAATTTATATAGTCAGTAAAAAATTAATTACCTCAAATGTTCCGTTCAATACAGATAAAGTGTACTTGCACAGAGAGTCGACATAATAGACGACGCTACTATCTGTTTTCCATAACCAAAACGGGGCTACTAAAACTCTGTACTACACTCGTACCGATGGTATGTCTATTTTCATCTAAACCGTGAACATAAAACTTATATTCTACAAGAACCTAAAATCTGATCTTCTGTATGTAAGTCGTACTCTACACACTTGATTAAATATTATACAGAATATCAAGCATCCATGCATAATAAAGAAATGATATACATACATTGCTCATAAAGATTCTCATAAAAATAAAAAATTAATTTTATTAAAATAAAATTAAATACTAAAAATATGGTTTTCAGTATACCAACCCTGACAAGAACGTGGTTAACTTTAGTCTTAAAAAGAGTTATTAATTTAGTTCAGTCTATCTGCATATTTATAGGGTTATAGCAAGGATCTGTGGAAATGTAACCCAGATACATATCCAGCGATTTTTACAATTATGCAAACCTCTCAGCGGTATTTGTAATTATGAAAATCTTGTAGCAATTTTTACAATTTTCATAAAATACTATATTACAGTTTACACTACTAAAAAACTATAACTGCACTCTAAATCATAATCTTAAGACCATATTGTATTGAACTCATGTTATTAAATGCTTAACTCATCTTCCCACGTTTAGATTCTCGACACCAGCCAATTAAATTTAATTACTGACAATTTATTTTAATCGGCATCTTTAAATTTTTTAAACCCTTCTGCTTAACTTATTTGACCGCTGAATAATCAAATTCACTTGTAGAGTTTGGCCCGATCAAAACTTATAAGTTTCCTTAAGGAGGTATCGTATATCTTGATTATTCGAGACGTGAATTCTATCAATAATTAATATTCATCATATAAATAATATCGCTATCTAACTCACCGGGAATATAGACCCATATAAGATCGCACCCTCTAATTAATCAAAACAACGAGTACTAAATATACGTAAATAATTAATTATTTTAGGATTAAAATCATAAGCATTATCATAATAACCTCGGGGTGTGAATTAATTTATATAGTCAGTATAAAATTAATTATCCCAATATATTATGTTCAATACACACAAAGTGTACTAGCACAGAGAATCAGAACAATAGACGACGCTATTATCTATTTTCCGTAACCAAGATAGGCCTACTAAAACTCTCTGCTACAGTCGTACCGATAGTATGTTCATTTCCATCTAAATTGTGAACAAATACTTATATTTTGCAAGAATCTAAAATCTGATCTTTTGTGTGCAAGTCGTACTCTACACACTAGATTAAATACTATACAAAATAAAGGACATCCATGCATAACATTAAAAAATGATATTACACACATTGCTTATTAAGATTCTCATAAAATGAAAAATTAATTTTATTACAAGGATCTGTAAGGTCGTCTCTTGATGCAATCTTGGTCACAGCAACTTCACATCTCTATACAATTTTTTGTATCTGGTGATACTTACGCTTAATGTGCTTTCCATTCTTGTGAATTCTTGATTCCTTCGAGTTTGCAACCGCTCCGCTATTATCATAATAAAGTGTAATAGCTGACTAAACTGAAGGGACCACGTCTAGATCCAACATGATGTTTCTGAGTCAAACAACCTATTTGGCTGCTTCAAAAGCTACCACGTACTTGGCCTCCATGGTGAAATCAGCAATGCAGGACTGCTTGATACTCCTCCAACTAATAGCTCCACCTTCTAAGGTAAACACATATTCTGAGGTAGACTCACAGGAATCTTTTTCTAATTAGAAATCTGAGTCTGTGTACTCTAAAGATACTAAACTGTCTGCCTGATAAACAAACATATAATCCTTAATCCTTTTCAGGTACTTAATTATATTCTTTACCGTAGTCCAATGCTCCTATCCTGGGTTAGACTGTTATCTATTAACCATGCCAACGGCAAAGAAGAAGTCAAGTTTAGTGTAAAGCATAACATACATTAGGCTTCCTACTGTCGAAGCATAAAAAACTGCCATTATCTTCTATATCTCATCAGGTGTCTTAGGACACTGATCTTTGGATTGAGTGATTTTATACCTGGAAGGGAGAAACTCTTTCTTGAAATCCTACATGCTAAAACGAGCAAAGATATCATCGATATACTTTACTTGTAATAAGCCCAACATCCTTTATTTTTGATCTCGTAGAAGCTTAATTCCTAGGATGTGACTGGTTTTTCCTAAGTCCTTCATATCAAACTGTCTAGATAACCATACTTTTATCATAGATAATGCCCCCACATTATTTCTAATGAGTAAGATATCATCTACATACAGTACTAGAAAGATCACCAGGCTTCCATCATGCTTCTCGTACACACAGAACTCATCTAGACTCTGATCAAAATCATAAAACTTTATAACTTGATCAAATCGAGTATTTGAAGATCTTAATGCCTGCTTAAGTCTATAAATAGATCTCTTAAACTTGCACAACATGTGCTCTTGGCCCTTTGCTATGAAACTGTCTGCTTGTACCATATAGATACACTCATCAAGACTTCCGTTAAGAAAAGCTGTCTTGACATCCATTTGCTAAAGTTCGTAATCAAAATGAGCAGTAATGGGTAAAAGAATCTGGATAAGCTTAAGCACGACTACCGGCAAAAAGATTTTCTCATAATCGATCCCTTCTTTCTGAGTGAACCCTTTTGTAACAAGTCTAACTTTGAAGGTTTCAACCTTTCTATCTGCTCCTCTCTTCCTCTTGTAGATCCACTTATATCTAATGGGTTTTATTCCTTTGGATGATTCTACAAGTTTTTAGACCAGATTAAAATACATATATTCCATCTCTAATTCATAACCTTTTACCAAAGATCAACATCTTTATCCTGAAGTGCTTCATTGTAGTCACAGGATTTAGTATCTAGTTCTGTTGAGATCTTATAAAAAGACTCTCCCATGAACATATGCCGATCAAGTTGGTGAACAACTCTCCCACTATGACAAGGCACTACCTGTGTCTATGTTCTAGCAGTAACACGCTGTGCAGAATATGAACCCTGTGCACCAGCACCATGTTCATGATTTTCACCTATCTTGATAATCCTCCCACTACGACCAGATAATGGAATATCAATGACTTATGGTTCCTCATCCGCTCTACTGGTATTTTCTCTCATTTCTTCCAAAATAATTTTACTATAGAGCTTGTGGTCTATAATATAATCCTCTTTCAAGAATCGAGCATTGGTACTAACAATGACTTTTTGATTCTTAGAATTATAAAATAGACCACTCTTCTTTCCCTTGGGATACCCCACAAATAAATAGACATGTCATCGGTTTCAACTTACCCGCGCTCATTTTCAGCGCATGTGTTGGACACTCTCAAATTCGAATATGTTTCAGACTAGGCTTACGCCCGGTCCACAATTCTGTGAGAGTAGAAGGTACTAATTTAGAAGGTAATAAGTTTAGAATGTAAGTAGTTGTCTCTAATGCAAGTCTCCAAAACAAATCAGGTAAACTTAAATAACGTATCATGGACCTTACCATCTCCATAAGAATCATATTCTTTCTTTCTGCTATATCATTCTGTTGTAAAGTGCCCGGTGTGGTTAATTAGGATATAATCCCTTATGATGACAAGTAGTCCCTAAACTCTCTAAACAGGTACGCCCTATCTCGGTCGGATCGTAATGATTTGATACTTTTACCCAGACGTTTCTCTACCTCCGCCTTGAATTCTTTGAATTTCTCAAAGCATTAGACTTACAGTGCATCAGGTAAATATATCCATACCTAAGTAGTCATTAATGAAACTGACGAAGTACTCAAAGCCACCTCTAGGCCGGATTGTTATAGGACCACACGCATCAGAATGAAGCAGTTCTAACAATTTTTTAGCTCTATAGCCTTTGGCCGAAAAGGGCCTCTTGGTCCTGATAATTCTCTCATTACGACCAGATAATAGGATATCAATGACTTATGGTTCCTCTTCCATTCTACTGGTATTTCCTCTCATTTCTTCCAGAATAATTTTACTATAGGACCTATGGTCCATAATATAATTCTCTTTCAAGAATCGAGCATTGGTGCTAACAATGATTTTTTGATTATTAGAATTATAAAATAGACCACCCTTCGTTCCCTTGGGATACCCCACAAAGAAATAGACCTCTGTCATCAGTTCCAACTTACCCGCGTTCCCTTTCAGCGCATGTGCTAAACACCTCTAAATTTAAATATGTTTCAGATTAGGCTTACGCCCGGTCCACAATTCTGTGAGAGTAGAAGGTACTGATTTAGAAGGTACTAAGTTCAGAATGTAAACCGTTGTCTCTAATGCGAGTCCCCAAAATGAATCGGGTAAACTTGAATAACTCATCATGGACCTTACCATCTCTATAAGAATCCTATTCTTTCTTTCTGCTATATCATTCTGCTGTGGAGTGCCCGGTGTAGTCAATTAAGATATAATCCCTTATGACGACAAGTAGTCCATAAACTCTCCAAAAAAGTACTCCCTACTACGGTCGAATCGTAATGATTTGATACTTTTACCCAGATGTTTTTCTTCCTCCGCCTTAAATTCTTTGAATTTTTCAAAACATTCAGAGTTACAGTGCATTAGGTAAATGTATTCATACCTTAAGTAGTCATCAATAAAACTGACGAAGTATTCAAAGCCACCTCTAGCCCGGATTGTCATAGGACCACACGCATCAGAATGAACCAGTTCCAACAGTTCTTTAGCTCTATAGCCTTTGGCCGAAAAGGGTCTCTTGGTCATCTTACCCTCTGAGCAGGATTTAGAGACTAAAAGTGTCTCCACTTCTAATGAACTTAAAGGTCCATATTCTACGTGTCTATTTATTCTTTTTAGATTAATATAATCCAAGCATAAATGCTAAAGAAATATTTGGTTCATTAAAGAAGGAAACTTTCTCTTATATGGTAAATTAGATGTGTTATTCAATTCAGTTAGTTGCAGTGTAGGAGAGATAGGAGATACGACATACAGATCATCCACTAATGTACCAGAACAAATAAAATGCTTATTTTTCTTCACAACCACAGAGTCATCAAAATGAACAAAATATTTATCCTTTATTAAAATAGAAACCGAAATTAAATTTCTTCTAATTAAAGGTGCATAAAGACAATCTTTTAAAAATAATATCCTATCTCTACTAAAACTGAGAGTGACATCTTCTATGCAACTGATGCCACTCTTGTATTATTGCTCATATGCAGGTATATTTTTTCATCACTCAGCTGCTTGGTTTCGTAGAACCCCTACAAAAAATTACAGACATGATTAGTGACTCACGTATCTACACACCAGGTTCTAATAGATAACACCGTTAAACATGTTTTAACCACTAGTGAATAGAAATTACCTAGTTTGTTCTGCTTACTGAGAAAAATGGAACACTGATTTTTTTAATTCCCAAACTGGTTACAGTGATAGCACTTGCCTCTCGGCTTCTTCACACCAGTTTTTGGTCCCTTAACTGCTTTTGAACCTGTGCCTCTGTGTCTGAACTTTTTTCTTCTTCTTTCCTTTTGGCTTAGAGGAAAAAAAATTTTCAGTCATATACACAGAACCTGGCTTCCTAAGAACACCCTTGGCTTCTTGATGTTCTTTAAGAAGTTCTGCCAATGAAAAGCAAAGCTTATTCATGGTATAGATCAGGCAGAACTGCTTAAAACTATTAGGCAGTAACTAGAGTATGATATCGACTTGAGTTTTTTTGTCAATTTCAGATCCCAAGATCTCAAGTTCATTTAGAAGACTGATTATCTTCAGAACATGATCCCTAACTAGGGTGTCTTTAGCCGTGTTTGCATTCATTAGAGACTTCATCGCCACTTACCTAATAACACGATTTTGATCCCCAAATTTTTTTTTGAGCTTCATAATCACGTCATAGGCACTAGACATAGACTGATGCTGATGCTACAAAATATTTGACATAGAAGCCAAAATGTAACAGCAAGCCATCTGATCAATTTTTTGTCACTTCTGATGGACCTGAGTTTCCTGTTCGGTCACCTCCACAACAAGTACTAGTGGACATATTTTAGTTGATACAAACTTATAGTTCTCAGTAGTTAATACAGTGTCTAATTTTTTTTTTCAGTGAACATAGTTTGATCCCATAAGTTTATTTTCTTTGAGTATAGATGCGAGAGGATTAAAAGTCATTTTATTCCTGAGAATTACATAATTAAAAATAATCATTAATTATGACGAGCAAAATTTTAAATTTATTTTAATTTGGTTCATTCTATCATTTTAAAAGAAATTCGCCAGCAGCCTGGTACCCTGTGAATAGCATGCCTCGATGGGAGGACGTCTACTATCTATCGTTTGTCTATACAGGTCAATTCTTATTAATTTTACTATCTAAGCAACTGATCTTGTCAAGTAAAATAAAATAGCTGATATAGTTTCGGTCCAATAAATAATAACAGTGACTCAGATGGAGAGGATACTAATTATTTACAGCTAAGTGTTAACCATCACCTAATCTCAAATCGATTGCTACGCAATGAACCCTTCAGATAGAGAAGTAATCCACACTAATAATTATCCAGAATTATTCTTAAAAGAGTTTGTACTGACAATACTGCAATTAATCTGTCCGATGTGGAGGAAGGCTTTACTACCGGCAACACGCAAGATTTAATTACATCGCTTACAAACTGGTGATAGAGACCGCAAGATTTATCTGTAAATAAATTCTCTCCCATTTAGATTTTTAAAATATTTTTTAGAGTTATAAAAATCTATTTAATTAAAATAAATTTATTAATTTTGAAAACCACACGATTTAAAAGAGTCCAAAACTTTTTTTTCGTGCACACGATTCTAAAGATTCTAATTTGCTAAACCATCTTTTCGTGTTTTAATGGGTAACAAATAAAATTCGATGAATGCACAATTTTTTTCTTTAGCTTTTTGTTAAGGTAGTGATTAAAGGTATTTAATTATTTTATTTTAGTTACACTTTTTTTGAAAATAATAATTTATTTAGATTAAATATTTTTTATTTAATTAATTCAAAATTCAGAATAAGTTTTCAGGTTTTTTCAAGATATCCGATTTAATAACAAAATTATCTTAAACGTGATATTTTGTAAAAAATAAAATATCTAAAGTTTTTCTATTTAATTAAAAATTTTAATTAAAAAAACTTAATTTTATTTTTTCTTTATAAAGTATTTAATTAAAACTAAATTTTTTGAATTAATTAAATTAACAGGAATATATAAAACAGATATATATCATCCACGCAGTTAATAAGAATATAAATGCAAGATATATATATATCCCGATTTTATGATCGAATCGAAACTCTAAAGAGTTTCAATTTTTGAAGAGTTTTAATCTCCTGTTATCAGATAGATTGTAATAATCCTTTTCTAAATTAGCTTCTTGTATCCCGATTGCATCAGGACTCTTCGATTTGTATTGATATACAAATATATCATATCATGATCAAAACATATCAGAAAACACGATCCAAGACAGCCGGACCAACCACCACCGCCGCCGGCGACTAGCACCGCCGCCAGCCACCAACACTACCGATGCCGTCCATGCCGTCACCTTCAGGTGACTTTTGTCGCCTCCTTCGTACTCCGTTTTTTACGTCATTTTTTTTTTTGAAAATTACTATTCATCTATCAAAAAATCAAACCGAAAATAGTCCGAAAAATAGCCATCGAAAAGCCTGAAAAAGCTGCCGCCGCTTGCTTTAGCCGCCCGTTTTTCGTGGTTGTTTTGGCTCCCATTTTTTTTAAAAAAAATAGCACTGCTATCCAACAACATGTTGCTTCGAAGAACACCTAAAAATAATCCCGAAAATAGCCCCAAAAAGCTGCTGCTGCTGCTGCCTGTGTTGTTTTTTGCTGACTATTTTGTTGCTGTCTTTTCCATATTTTGGGACTATTTTTCAGTAGTATTTTACTGCTATTTTATCCCTAAAAATTTGCTCAAAATTAGACTCGAAAACATCGCAAAAAATCATCAAAAAATAGCCCCAAACCTCCACCGGTGGTGCCGCCGGTGGGCTATTTTTGTGCCATTTTTTTTTATGTTTTTGGAACTTGTTTTAATATTGTTTTTAAGCCTAAAAACTATAGAAGAAGCTGCTAGAAAAACTGTCAAAAAATTTGTAGAAAAACCACCGCGATTCGTAGCCTGTGAATCCCGAAACCACCGTCGGTGCCGCTGCCTGTTTTTAATTTTCTTGGATATTGAAATATGTTCTTAAATATTCTAAACAATATTTAAAAACAAATAATATCTATTACATAAAAAACCTATGTCCCCTACGCCCACATTCGATCTAAAAAAAACTTAAACTATTACGATCAACTCTCGTGATTAAAATTAATTAAATCATCATCCAAACCATTCAATCAAACCTGAAAGTAATGATGATTATAAAACCGAAATTAGAATACTTGCAAAACAAAGTTAGCACAGTTATAAATCTACATGGCCCCTCGATAAACCGTAAATAAAAAAATAAAACGACTCTGATACCAATTGTTGGAGGCAAAACTACCAAAATTATTATTTTTGTAAACAATTTTTTGATTAAAAAAACTGGATGGACAATCGCCAAAATAGACTCCAGATAAATTTTTTTTTATGTCAAACGATCAAAATAAATCACGTACCACCACAGTTAATTAGAAGAATACCTTTTTGGTCGATTCTCCAATTACGATTTTTTTTATTCCGAGTTGAAACTCCCGTCAGACCTTCTACTGTATTATCTTATGCGATGTTCAAACGTAGTATGGGTTACGATCTTTCGAGAACTCGTACTGGCAGAACCTGGTCAACTTTAGTCTTGAAGGCGAGTTATTAATTTGGTTCAGCTTACCCGCATATTTATAGGGTTACAGCAGAGATCTATGGAGTAATTATGATGTAGACTTCTAGTGTAATCTAAATATATATTTAGTAGTTTGCACAATTATGCAAATCTCTCAGCGATATCTGTAATTATGAAAACTTTATAGTAGTTTCAGCAATTGTCATAAAATACTAAATTACAGTTCATACCACTAAAGAACTGTAACTGCACTCTAAGCCATAATCTCAAAACCATCTTTTATTGAGCTCCTGTTATTAAGTGCTTAACTTATCTCCCCACGTTAAGATTCTTGATACCCGCCAATTAAATTTAATTACTAATAATTTAAGTTAATGAACATCTTTAAATTTCTTAAGCCCCTCTATTGAATTTATTTGACCGTTGGATGATCAAATTTACCTGCAAGGTGTGGCCCGGTCAAAACTTAAAAGTTTCTTTAAGGGGGTATCGTCAATCTCGATAATTCGAGACATAGATTCAGTCAATAATTAATATTCACCATATAAATAATACTGCTATCCAACTCATCGGGAATATAGATCCATATAAGATTGCACTCTTTAATGAATCAAAATAATGAGTACTAAATATATGCAAATAATTAATTATTTCAAGATTAAGAGTATAAGCACTCTCATAATAACCTTAGGATGTGAATTAATTTATATAGTCAATATAAAATTAATTACCCCAATGTGTCTCGTTCAATACACATAAAGTGTACTAACACATAGAGTCCAAACAATAGACGATACTATTATCTGTTCCCTATAATCAAGATAAACCTACTCAAACTCTGTACTACAGTCGTACCGATGGTATGTCTATTTCCATCTAAATTGTGAACAAATACTTATTTTCTGTAAGAACTTAAAATTTGGTCTTCTGTGTGTAAGCCATACTCTACACATCATATTAAATATTGTACAGAATAAAGGACATCTATGCATAACATTAGAAAATTATATTGCATACATTACTCATTAAGATTATCATAAAATAAAAAATTAATTTTATTAAAAAATAAAATAAAATACTAAAATGAAATAAATTCATAATTTTCAATATACAACCCTAACACAATGTACAAGAACAGATAAACTATTTATTATCCTTAATAATCACAGAGTTATTAAAATAAATCAAATATCCGTCTTTAACCAATCTAGAAATAAAAACTAAGTTCCTTCTAATGGAAGGTACATAAAGATAATCTCTCAATATTAAAACTTGATCTCTACTAAAATTGAGAGTGACATATCCCACTGCAACTGCTGCCACTCTTGTGTTATTGTCCATGTCCAGGTAAATTTTCCTATCATTAAGTTGTCGGGTTTTTTAGAACCTCTACAATAAATTGAAGACATGATTAAAGGCTCTCGTATCTACATACTAGGTACCGATAGATAACACCGCTAAACATGTTTTCACAACTAGAGAATAGAAATTACCTTTGATGTTCCGCTTGTCAAGATGAAATAGACATTGCTTTTTTTTCCGTATTGTGTCTGGTTGTTGTGAAAATATCTGTCTTTCGATTTTTTTATACTAGTTTGTGGCCTACTAACTACCTTAGAAACCGTGTCACCATGTTTCTAAATTTTATTCTTCTTCTTGTCTTTCGACTTAAAAGAAGAACATTTTTAAAAACAAGCACATTTCCTAATATCTTAAGAATACATTTGGCAGTTAAAGTTATGTCCATATTCTTTTTTGAGTTAACATAATAAGGACCCGTAAGTTTGTTTTCTTTGAGTATAACTACGAGTGAATTGAAAGCCATTTTAATCCTAAAAATCACATAATTAAAAATCATTAATTATGATGAGTAAAATTTTAAATTTTATTTTAAAATCGGTTCTCTCTACTATTTTAAAAAAAAATCTCCAGTAGCCTAGTATACTGTAAATAGCATGTCTCAATGGGAAAGACGTTTACTATTTATCATTTGTCCAGGTAGGCTAATTCTTATTAATTTTACTATCTAAGCAACAGACCGTACCAAGCAAAATTAAATAGCTAATGTAGCTTCAGTCATATAAATGATAGCAGTGACTCAGATGGAGAGAATACTATTATTTACAGCTAAGTGTATATTATTATTTAATCCTAAATCAATCGTTTCACAATAAACTCTTCGTGTGGAGAAGTAATTTACACTAACAATTATCTAGAATTATCCCTAAAGAAAGTTCGTACCAGTGATTCTATAATTAATTTTGTCTGATCGGGAGAAAGACCCTAATATCAATGCACAAAATTATTTGCATCACCTACGAACTAGTGATGGAGACTGCACAATTTATCTGTAAATAAATTTTTTTACCCACTTAGTGTTTAAAATATTTTTGAGGATTATAAGATATCTCTAAATAAAATAAATTTATAACTTTTGAAAATCACACATTGCAAAACATTCTGATTTTTAAACAATTTTTACGTGTTTTATGTGTAACAAATAAAATTTTTAAATTTTATTTATTTAAAAAATTAATTTTAAATAAGAATTAAGAATTTAATTTTATTTCCTGTTACACATTTTCAAAAAAAGTAATTTATTAAAATTAAACTCTTTTTAATTAATTCAAAAAAAATTGAAATTAATCGTCACGTTTTTTCAAGATATTCGAATTAAAAAAATATCTTTAAACGTGTTTTTATGTAACAAATAAAATTTCAAGATTTTCTTTTTAAAAAATAATCGTAATTAAAGAACAATTTATTTTATTTTTTCGTTACATAAAAAAATTAATTTTGAATTAACAAAATTAATAAAAAATTGAACAGAATAAATAAACATAAATAAAAGTATCCGCACATTTAAGTAAAAAAATATATAAATAAATACATTAAATCTCGAGTTTCATGATCTATTTAAAACTCTTTAATCAAAAATTTTTTGTACATCTAAAAAACTTGCCATTGTGTTAGAATTAAAAGTCTAGTATTCTAATTCTGTCAAATTTTACAACCAATTAAAAATTTTGTAATATTCAACTACTGCAAATTATAGTCTCATAAAAATACAACTGTCGCCGCCTACCATGCACCACCACTGGCCCACCACACTACACCGCCGCTCGCACAGCGCATTGCGTTCCTGCGTTGTGCGGTTGTTGCTCACTTTGACCGAATTCATTCTGAAAGCTCCCTTGATAATTCTAATTCTCTTAGGATAATAGTTCATTAATATGGTGGAACGATCAAATCATTAGAGAATTAGATTTCAAGGCCACGTGTGATCCATAAACAATTCATGTCACCAAATCCAAGCCTCCACGTGAATTCAAGTTTGAATTCATTGATATGATTGATTCCAATTGCCATGGAAATGTCATGGTGATAACATAAATAAATAAATAAATAAATAAATAAAAACACACAAAACGTGGCAGCAAAGAAAAACCTTCAAATCCATGATGATAGATTCCCGATGCATCCATAGATCATAAACAAAATCACGTTTCGTTGCAACGCCGCTTGAAGGTGCCGCGGCTCTCTGTTTTCCGAATATCTTGTTCTTTTTTTATCTTTTTTTTCTTCTTTTGTTCTTCGTATATTTTTTATTTTCTTTTAATTACACAAATAAATAAATAAATGAAAATTAAAAAATAATTATTTTTACATTGATCCTATACTTCCGAGATGTTCACAATCAATCTACCATGATTAACACTCGTAGTTAAAAAAAATTTAATAATCATTAAACCATGCAATCAAATATTCAAAATAATGAGCATTAAAAGTCGAGATTAGATTATTTACAAAATCAAGTTATCACAATCCAAATCTATCCGAATCCATGATAAAATCATATATAATCAAAGACGGTTCTGGTATCAATTGTTGGGGTAAACTGCCAAATTTCTAAAATTATGTCTATGATTTTAATAAAAAATTAACTGGACGGATAAACGCCGAAACATGTTCTAGATTAAAATTTTTTATACTAAACAATCAAAATAAAATTCGGTAATACATCCAAAGTTAGTTTTAAGATTATACCTTTCGAAATCTGGTTGGATGATTTCGATTGCTGTAATAATTTTTAATCAGCGATTCGCAGCGATTTTTGACTTCTAGTCAAATCTCTGACACAAATCTTTTGCTGTATTCTCGAATGCTAAATACGAACAAAGTGGAGTTTGATCTATCGGGTTCTTCAAAACCTTTTTAATTAGATTTAGAATTTTTAGATAATGTGAAAACCCTAACCACCTAATCATTGACTGAATAATGTGAAATCTGACTTCAGCCTTTATAACAGCATATAAATAGATTACAGTAAGGACCTGTGGAGTAAATAAGATATGAGCTTACAATGTAATTATGAAATCTTGCCTCAACCTAGAAGCAATTTCATAAAAATATAAATTATAATTTATTCCACTAAAGAATTATAATTGCACTTCCAGTCTTATTCTCAAAACCGTAATATTCGAGCTCATGTTATTAAATACTTATTTATTCTCCACACATTGAGATTCCTGATACTCGCCGATTAAATTAAATTACTGACAATTATATTTAATCGGCTTCTTAAATAAATTTATTAATATCTTCCGTTTGACTTATTTGACAGCTGGATAATTAAATTCACCTGTAGGGTTTGACTCGATCAAAACTTATAACCTTCTTTAAGGGGGTATCGTTAATCCCGATCTTTTGGAATATAGATTCTGTCAATAATTAATATTCACTATATAATCAATATTGTTTTCCAACTCACCGGGATTATGGACCCATAAAAGTTCGCACCCTTTAATGAATCAAAATAACGAATATTAAATATACGTAAATAATTAATTATTTTGGGATTAAGAGTATAAGTACTCATAATAATCATGTGGTGTGAATTAATTTATATAGTCAGTATAAAATTAATTACTCCAACGTAGTCCTGTTCAATACATACAAAGTGTACTAGTACAGCGAGTCAAAATAATAGACGATGCTATTATTTATTTTCCACAATCAAGACAGGTCTAGTAAAACTTAGTGTTACAGTCGTACTGATGGTTTGTCCAATTCTATTTAAACTGCGAACCAAAAACTTATATTTCACAAGAACTTTAATTTGATCTTCTGTGTAAAAGTTGAATTATACACACTGGATTAAATACTATGTAAAATAAAATATATCTATACACGACACCAAATGAATAATGAAATGTATACATTACTCATTAAGATTTTTATTAAATAAATAAACACTAACATTATAAGGTTTTTAGTATATAACCCTAACATTCCGAGGGTCCGGGGTCTAGGGTCCAGGGTGTTTGTTGTCCTAGGGTCTCGAGATCTTGGGGTTTTGGGGATTCGGGGGTTTAGGATCCTGTGGATCTGGGGCCGGAGACCAAGGGAGTTGGGGACCCAAGGTTCTAGGGGTTCGAGGGTCAGGGATCCTTGGGGTTTGGGGTCCCGAGGGTCCGAGGTCCCGACATTTAGCGATCCTTGGGGTCCCAGGGGTCCTGAGGGTCTAGGGTCTCGGGTGTCTGTGGTCCCGAGGATCTGGAGTTCTAGGGTCTAGGGGTCTAGGGGTCCAGGGGTCTAGGGATCCAATTTCCTGAGATTTTGGAGTTCTGACGTCCCAATGGTCTAGGGTTCTGGGGGTCCTAGGGTTTAGATTTGGGGTCCCAGCGTCCCAGGGATCTTGGGTTCTTGGTAACTGTCTAATTATTTCTCTAGTAATTTTATTTTTTTATATTGTCTTGCTTAGTAAGATGGAGACAGTGGAATTGTCTAATTATTAAATTTTAAAAATCATGAGTTATGAAATATTAATAATTTTTTATGGAAACCAAACAACAGAAAATATTTTTTCTTGAAACTATTTCATTTCACAACCAATTACAAAAAAATAAGTTATTTTTCAGAAAATGTTTTCTATAGAAACCATTTTCTATTGGAAAATATTTTTAACCCAAACAAACGGAACCTTAGATTATAAATAAATAATCATACAATTCTCTCTAATAATTAGTTAGTGCTTAAACTATTACCTATACTTGAATGTGACGAAATTTGAAGGAGAATTGGAACGTAATTTATGATTCTTTTGTTTGGAATGAGCAAAAATAAAAAAATAAATTTTGGTTACTTATTCAAATAGGAAATACATTTTTAAATTTAAGAAAAAATTTAATTTTCACCCTCCTTCATTATATTCTTAAATTTCAGGATCGAGTAATAAAAAATATTAAACGTTAATATATTATTTATATAAATATTAAATAAGATTGTTGAGTTAATCTAAATGTTTAAATATAATTACTGTAGCTATGAATTTTTTTTTTGATAGGACTGTAGCTATGAAATTACTAAGTACTAAATTATTAGATATTTAGATTACTAATACTTATTTTCTAGCAATCACATTTCTATTTTTTTAATTTTCATTATCCAATCACGACGTTCAGTTTTTACTGAATTAATTCAACTGTCTGAATATTGTTATATTAAAAATAATTACTAAATATATGATTCTTTCCAATCACATTTCTATTGTCCTCTATGATTCCCATCATCCAATCACAGCGTTCAATTTTACTTATTGCATTTTTTCTTCCCTTTCTCCCATTTTCTCACTACTTATCCATTAATTATAATATTTGCACCTGTATATATTTTTACTTATTAAAGTTGCAGTTTTTTCGCCCATTTGACCTAAAATAAAAAGTTCAAATTAAAAAAAAAAACGTTTAGAAGTTTGGATGCTTTTTTGTTACTTTTTGTGACTTTTTTCATTTTTAGTAAATATTTTTAAATTTAGCTTGAACGGCATACTTTTTAGATCGATTTTTCTCGTCACAAGGAATTGAAAAATAAAAAATTTAAACCAAAAGATAAAAAAAATGTGCAAAAAATAATTGAGAAGAGCTCCAAAAAAGCTATTATGTTAATGACCTTTTTGACAAAACATATAATAGGATTTATTTGAGACCCATTGTATCAATATTAATTAATAATTATGACACATTATTTGATAAATTAATTTAATAAGATAATTTGATCATTATGACATCAATCATTGATTGACAAAATGTTTGCAACTTTTTTTTTGAACCTAGAAAAACTTTTATTAATCAAATGTACTAGTCGTAACCTCATTACAAATAAGTGGAAAAGCCCAACTAGGGGAACAGTCTGTCCATAGTTTCCGTCCATCGATTTTTAGAGCTATATGAGCAAACTCGTGTGCAAGACGATTTTTTTCTTGTTTCGTAAACAAACATGAGCCATTTGGGAAATCTGCTAGAAGCTCTTTACAATCCGCAAAGATATTACTAATAAACGAGTAGTCTTCCGTGGGATTAGAGACAGCCTTGATAATGTTAAGTGCATCACTCTCTACCACCCATCGAGTTATGGAGAGATCTTTTGTAAGGCACATACCATGAAAAATAGCAAGGGCTTCAGTTGCCTCCGGTGAACACCATCTTGGTAGTTTCTAAGAGAGACCAGCCGCAAACCTGCCAGTCCAATCACGGATAACTGCTCCACATCTAGCTTTCCTATTTTTTGTGTCACATGCTCCATCAACATTGATCTTGTATGTTCCATTGTTAGGCGGATTCCATTGCAAAGAGGTCGTACCAGAAGAGGTATTCAAGGCCTACGCCCTGCTATCGGTGACTGCCCTATACTGAGTCAACATATCATGTGCTCGATTAACCATGAAATTAACTCTGATCACTGAACCTGTAAAGATAAAAGAATTTCTTGCATTCCAAAGTACCCAAGCTATAACTCCAAACCATCCACAAGCTTCTCTATCTTGGGTAAGGACGATCTCTCTAACCCAATCAAGGAAAGAGCCAGTTCGAAGATCAACAAGATGTTATAGGTGAGCTATACTCCAAAACTCCTTTGCCTTTACACAGCTCATGAACACATGCTCAATCGTTTCATCTGCGTATCCACACTGCCGACATATAGGATGGATTGGAACATTTTTGCTCGCCAACCTGGTGGCAGTTGGAAGGGCCCGAACACAAGCACGCCATAAGAAAATCTTAATTTTTTATGGGATTTGGAGAGTCCACATTTTTACCCACCAACTTGACCCTGAGAGGTGACTTGGGCCCGCAGAGGATCTCCCCCTAGCTTCTGCCTCTTCCATCTCTTTTACTACTCAATATCCCGTCTTTACTGAATAGATACCATCCTTTGAGTGGAACTAAACTTGCTTGTCGTCCCTTGGCCATTGACTTAAAGGCATGGCTAATATCAGCTCAGCATCTTCTTAGAGGAAATTGAACCTAATCTTCTCTTCATCCCATTTGAAATTATTATCCATAAGATCACTGACTGTGGCATTCAGTCCTAGAATTGGAGGTGAAAAAACCTTTAGTGTTTTCAGACGAGGAATCCACCTATCGGAGTAGACTTTGACTTTTGTACCCTTTCCTATAAGCCAAAAGATGCCCTTCTCTAGAATTTGACCCCCTTTAAGTATACTTTGCCATACAAAAGAAGGCTGAGAACCCAATTGTGCTTCCATAAAGGGCTTGTTCGGGAAATATTTGGCTTTAAGAACCCGATCCACTAGTGAGGTTGGATAGTGGATGATACGCCATCCCTGTTTTGCCAGCATGGCCAAATTGAAGGCCTCAATAAATCTAAAACCCATACCCCCATCCCTTTTGGATTGGCAAAGTTTATCCCATGACACCCAATGGATCTTCCCTTTTCGTAATTAGTACCCCACCAGAACCGGCTGGCCATTGTGTTGAAGTCAGATATCAAGGCTTTCAGGAGTTTGAAGCAGCTCATAGCATATGTCAAAATTGATTGAGCGACTGCCTTTATTAGCACTTCTTTCCCCGCCTTGGAGAGAAGTTTTTCCTTCTAGCCTTGGAGCTTCTTCCACACACGTTCTCTACTGGACCGAAAGACCCTTTGCCTATAGTTACCAATAAGCATAGGGAGTCCTAGATACTTTGATGATTTTGTACCTATGATACATTTAGCACCTGGGTGATACGCTCCTTGTGGCTTCAGGTACCTTGGGATTGAATACAACCGCCAATTTCTCGTAATTTATATGTTGACCTGAAGCTTATTCATAGGTTGATAGGATGTCCTTAAGCTGCTGTGCCTCATCAACAGTAGCTCGAGCAAAAAGCAGACTGTCATCTGCAAAGAAAAGATGAGAAATAGTGGGACTGTGTCGAGCTACTTGGACCCCATGTAAGAGCCCCTCGCTTGAGGCTTTGGTTAAAAGACTGGATAAACCTTTTGAGCAGATAAGGAATAGATAAGGGGATAGGGGATCCCCTTGCGAGATGTCACGTCCTAAACACCAGGGTCACGCGAAAGCCCACAAAAAAAATACAGTTTCAGAAAATAAGATTTTACAGTTGGAAAATCATCAACTCAAAAATATACATCATTTGGATAAAAAAAAAATTCCCACAGTTCAACTCTCATAAACTGTAAACATGCATTCTCATACATGAATAAATATATCGCCTCAAGGCGTACAAAACTAGCCTTCTGAAATAGGCGCCACATGTATAAGTACATGTCCAAAATAGGAAACTACAACTAGCCTTCCGCCACCATAGGAATCTAGGTCAACTCCTCGTGCTCACTTGAAAAGGTTTATAGCAAAATTTCACACTGTGAGCCGAAGTCCAATAGAACATAGACAATAAAGCTGTAAAATAGGCTATGCAATCACACACACACGGGCTCAACCACAGGAGCCAAAAAAAGTTTTCCTTCGAAAATCATAAGTTTTCCATCAGACTAGCACGACTCTCAAAAAGGTTTTATCTCATAAAACTCCACATTTTTCATCCTTCAAACAATGTATATCATACTAATAGATATCATGCCACAGTTAAGGAAAAACTGTAAATAAATAGTAAGCTCCACTCAGGCCACACAGCTGAGGAAAAAAGATCAAATGTAATCCTATGTACCGACTCTGCCACACTGACAAAGGTAACAATTATAAACTCTCGTCCATTACCCTAGACCCACATGCTTAGTAATGACAAGTTCTATACGGAGTCACGACAACGACGCCATTAACGGAGGCACCCAAACTGCTCAATTTACGGGAGATAACCGAAGGTACAGAGCACCTACTGCTTAATTTATGGGACCTGATCCTGAGGGTACAAAGCACCCACACACACTCAATTTACGGGGACTAACCTGAAGGTACAGAACATCTACGCTGCGCACGTTTTCGAACTTACACCGAGGAGCAATGGAAGCCCAACTCAACCAAACCCACTGTCACGGCACATCTATGAAAAATATTTAAAACCCGACCGTAGCTCAACTACGAAAACCTATAAAACAATTCATACAACACATGTAAAAAAGAGATCTAATCCACTAACATGGAGATCTAAAACTATTTCCAACAAACGTTTAAAATGTGAGGCTCAATCCCGCGGGTTAGCTCCAAACCTCCAAAGAGACGTTATTTACCTTTTTCACAAAACACCTCATTTTCAAACCTTATTTTGAAAACTACGGATACCACGTACCCAAATCACGTATACAACCAAGAAAAGGCGTAAAAATCCACTTTTATCCAAAACCAAGGTTTACACATGAAAATCACATTTGATGTATTTTCTACCCAATAAAAACACGTATAATTACATATATCACCCTTATACAGCAGTAGCGTCTAGAATCCTACCTCGGACAGTCAAGAACTTGACGTCTCAAAACAGAACGGAGTCAGAACAAGAATCTGACCGGATGGATGCGAAGCCGTCGGCCCCGATAGCAAGAATCCACAAAGGAATCAACCCAAAACCAAGCCCCGAGCCCTCAAAGCTAGAGAGAAGGCAGAGAAAAAGGGAAACTTAGCTGTTAAGAAAGGTTTAAAAAAATATCTCCAGCCCTTGGGATATTTATAAAAATGCCAAAAAGGTACTGTTCAATCGACCGAACCCAAAATTTTCTATTCAGTCTACTGAGCCATACCCTTCAGTCGACCGAACTACTGGGCAGTGTGTTTTCCAAGAAACAAACAAGATTTTTGGTCCAAACACAAGCCAAACAAGCCTCTACCAAACCCCAGAAAGCGTATAACACATTTATATATGCTGTTCTACAACTTTAAAGCATAACTCATGCATCGAGGGTATTCATATACTGGAATAAACACGTCATGTATACAAATAACTCAAAAAGAACAGGTTCAGGGTCTCATAACTCTCCCCCCTTAAGGAATTTTGCCCCCAAAATTCGCAACAAGGTCACGAGGTAAATAGGTCTGGGTATCTAGCACGCATCCCAGAATCAAGCTCCCATGTCGCTTCTTCAACCCCATGATGAAGCCATAGGATCTTGACATAAGCAATCGTTCTTCCCCGCAATACCTGCTCCTTTGTATCAAGGATTCTCATTGGACGCTCCTCATAAGTGGCATCCTCATCAACCCGCAGTTCAGCCCAATCTAACACATGTGAAGGATCAAGCTCGTACCTCCGAAGCATAGAAACGTGGAACACGTTGTGTACAGATGCTAACTGAGGTGGCAAAGCTAGACGATAAGCAACCTCACCAATCCTGTCGAGGATCTCAAATGGTCCAATGAAGCGCGGTGATAGTTTCCCGCTACGATCAAACCTCATCAAACCTCTACGTGGCGAAACCTTTAGAAACACATGATCCCCCACTGCAAACTCCAAAGGTCGCCTCCTCTGATCTGCATAACTCTTCTGGCGGCTTTGCACTGTCATAAGGTGATGGTGAATCACGGCAACCTTCTCTGTTGTCTCCCGTACCATGTCGGGTCCCACTGTGGTCTCTCCCACATCTATCCAATACACGGGTGATCTACACTGTCTACCATACAAAGCCTCATACGGTGCCATCTCAATATTGGACTGATAGCTATTGTTGTATGTAAACTCTGCCAACGATAGATGATCCTCCTAAGAACCTCTGAAGTTAAGGATACAAGCCCTCAGCATATCCTCTATAATTTGTATGCTCCTCTCTGACTGACCATCCGTCTAGGGGTGAAAAGCAGTACTGAACATCCAGTTCGTCCCCAAAGCCTCCTAAAGACTCTGCTAAAAGTGCGATTTGAAGCGCGGGTCTCAGTCAAAAATAATAGATACTGGCACTCCATGCAACCAGGCTATCTCTCTGACATATAAGCTACTCAGTCGTTCCACCGAATCTTTAACTCGAATGAGGAGAAAGTGTGCATACTTCTTCAACCTATCAACCACAACCCACACGGCGTCGTGTCCCCTAGGTGATTGAGGAAGCCCTGACACAAAGTCCATCGTGACGTTCTCCCACTTCCACTCTGATTTAGGCAACGACTGTAGTAATCCTGCCAGTTTCTGGTATTCTGCCTTCACCTTCAGACAGGTAAGGCACCGAGAAACAAACTGGATCATGTCTCTCTTCATTCCCGTCCAATAAAACTGTCGACGTAGGTCATGGTACATCTTCGTGCCTCCAGGATGCACTGCAAGGAGAGAGTGATGACACTCACGTAGAAGATCAACTCGGCATGACTCTGGAACAAACAACCTCCCAGCTAACCTCATACTCTAATTTGAACCCACAATCCAGCCCGCTGTATCCTCTCCACTAGCAACACGATCTCGTGTCATCTGAGCCTCCTGGTCCGTCTGCTGGACCTCCAGCACACGTGCTATCAACGGTAGTCGAGTAACTACTGAAAACGGGGTGGCACCCATCACTGTCTCCTCAAGACACAGATCAAACTCTCCAACCTCTCCAAGCATCTCCCACTCACGCATAGACACAGAAGCTAACGACCCGTGAGATCTCCTACTGAGCGCATCTGCCACAACATTGGCCTTCCTTAGATGATACTACAAATCAAAATCAGAATCCTCTAACAACTCCATCCATCGTCGTTGGTGTAAATTCAGGTCCTTCTGCAAAAACAAGTATTTCAGACTCTTGTGATCGGAGAAAACCTCAAAATGCTCACCATACAGATAATGATGCCATGTCTTCAAGGCAAAGACCACGGTTGCCAACTCTAGCTCACGTGTCAGGTAGTTCTTCTCGTGCGTTTTCAACCGTCGAGAACACATCCAAGACCGTCAAGTGATGCATCGCAGTACACTGTATACCCCAAGCCTCGCTCAGGAATGATCAACACTGGTGCGCTAGTCAACCTCGTCTTCAACTCCTGGAATGCTAACTCACAGGACTCACTCCAAACAAACAGAACGACCTTCCGCATCAGACGCGTCATTAGTGCCGCAAGTTTTACAAAATCCTTCACGAACCGCCGATAGTAGCTTGACAATCCCAAAAAACTGCGTATCTCAAAGTTGCTCTTCGGTCGCTTCCAACCGGTCACAGCATCAGTATTCGACGAATCCACAGCTACTCCATCTGTCGACACTACGTGTCCAAGAAACCTCACCTCAGACATCCAGAACTCGTACTTCTCGAACTTCGCATACAAGCGATGCTCTCTCAAAGTCTGTAGCATGATCCGTAGGTGATCCTCATGTGCCTCCGTAGAGGGTGAATATATCATAATATCATCCACAAATACTACCACAAAATTGTCCAAATAAGGATGGAAGATCCAGTTCATCAAGCTCATGAACGTAGCAAGAGGGTTTGCCAGACCGAACGGCATAACCAAAAACTCGTAGTGACCATAGTGAGTCCGAAAGGCAGTCTTCGCTATGTTCTCATCCCTAATCCTCAACTAGTGATATCTTGATCTCAAGTCAATCTTTGAGAAGCATCTCGAACCCTTCAGCTGATCAAACAAATCATCTATCCTCGGCATTGGATACTTGTTTTTCATTGTCACCTGATTCAGCTTCCGGTAGTCGATACACAATCATAAGGATCCATCCTTCTTCCTCACAAAAAGAGCATGAGTTCCCCACGACGAAGTACTCGGGCGTATAAATCCTCTGTCTAGTAACTCCTGAAGCTGTACCTTGAGTTCACGTAACTCAGCAGGTGCAAAACGATAGGACAGTATAGATATGGGAACAGCTCTAGAAACTAGATCAATAGAGAACTCTACCTCACGACTTGGTGGAAACTCAAACAGATCATTAGGAAAAACATCTGAGTAGTCGCAAACCATTGGAGGTAACTCTCCTCGACTCCCAACTACCTCATCCAACATAAGGGCTGAAAA
>JAULJZ010055459.1:0-13800 GCA_032270985.1 Heliamphora pulchella
TGAAAACCTAGTGTGTGTGCGTGTGTGTGTGTGTGTGTGTATATATATATATATATATATATATATATATATATACACACTAGCGGTTAAGGCACACGCATTAATTTAAAATCTATAAAAATAATAAATTTATTTAACATCGTAAACTTAATTTAATCAATATTAACCAATTTACACGTGTTACCAGGTAAAAAAACATGTATCTATAATATTATCAATCTATACTAATATATCCATAAACACCTCGTCACTTAATGTGAACACTTGTTGAACATATGCCAAATTTCTTAATTTTCAAAATAACAAAAAATAAAACTTGTATTGCACACTCTTTAGGCCAATTCAGGAAAAAAAATTAAACAAATCATGTTATTCTCTCCGATTACACATTACCTTTATTTTTTCTTCTATTTTCATTAACAATTCTGATCATTATGGCCCTATTTGAGATAATTGCTTATTTGTGTATTTTATTTTGTTTATTTTTGTAACTTTTTTATCGTTTAGTCAAATTATTATAAACTCTCTATATGACTGAAAAAGTAATTTTTTTATCAAAATCAAAATATAAATAAAATTCAGTGAAAATAAAATAAACCAAATTAAGAAAAAAATTAAGCAAATTTTTTATAATTGAGGCCAAACAGGACATGTGCGCGCAAGTATTCGTACATATCTACAAACGCGAATAAACAATATGAACATATCATCTATTATATCCACAACCGCAAAATTCTAAAAACAAATCAAGAATCTAAGAAGAGACTGAAATCGGAAAAATTAAAACATACGAATTCAGAAGGCGAGACTTCAATAAAGACTTGGTGGAAGGTCGGAGACAACTTTGACGACGCTGGAGTACTGGAAGATACATTGTTGAAGTGCTTCTCGATCGGTTTGGGAACGCACACTTACGAAAGCTTTTGCGTGTCCCTTCTTTCTAATTATTTTCCTATCTCAAATACCAGCGAATTAACCTTCCTTCGCAAGGGATTCGATTTCCATATTTTGAGTTCAGATCTAATTTCTTGAGGTATAGATCTTACGTAATCTCCATTTCTTCTCTCTCTCTCTCTCTCTCTCTAAAAGTGAAAATTTGTTTATTCTCTGAACCAAAATTTCAATCGGTTGCTAGAATTTCTAGGTCCTCATTTTCTATTTCTGGGTTCGATCTGAAAATCTCCCAGCAACTCTCTCACTCTCTGTAAAATCTCCCCATCTGGATTCCGTCGTCCACACACACTCAAACCGATTTCACGCCTCAGATTGGAACATCTAATTTCTGTTTCTCAATTTGTGGGTTGGGTCTCCCCTTGATCTGTTTTTTTTCCTAACTTAATAAAATAACTGCTAAGGGGTGGTTAAATGGAAATGGTAACTGCAGCAGTTTTTTTTGTGTGTGATAGTTTTACAATTTTATTCTCGTGGTTAGTTGTTGTAATGCCCCAAACTAGGGCCACAAGAATTACTCAAGAAAAACCCATTTTATAAACCAAAACCCGCAAATGATTATCTTATTCGACACGGATCGGAACGAAAACGATCAACGAGTTCAAAACCTTTCAAAAAAACGTCCCATTGAGGGTTTATGTTAAAGTTAATGATAGGTTTAAAGGAGCAAAACACGACCTTGGAAGCTAAGCTTTTGAAACAAAACACTAAAAGTTTTCAAAATTGCCCAAACGATCGATCGGTGGAAAGACCGATCGATCGATCTCTTGCCCGCACAAGAGAACCGAGAGCTTCACAAGACCGATCAATAGACCGATCGATCGGTCTATCAATCTGTCTTGCTCCAGGTCCTTTTTCAAGCTAAAAAATCTATTTTTCCAAACTTGAAACATTTTTGGTACCATTCAACACCTTTTAAACAGATAAATAACCTTTAAAAGAGGAGATTTCATAACCTTTAAACGTCAAACAGTTTGGAAAAGGAAATTCCTTACAATATCCATACAAAGATTTAAGAATAGGAGAACGTACAACAAAACCCAAGCGTCCTTACATGCATACAAGAAATGTACTCTTGGCCTTAAGGCCTCATAAATAAACTACTATCGAACAAAATACGATAAACAAAACTCCCTAACGTAATGACCTGAAACTAGCTCCAAGAACCTTTAAGGTGACGACCTAACGAGGTCTCAATGCATACTCTTCCAGGAGATAACTCAATCCTCACGATTACTTGAGATGTTATTAGACAACGTGAGCCGAGGCTCGTAGAAAAATGACTAACGATGAATGTATAGATACATGACATGCGAGGGTAATTATGCAACGTGCAACACTTAAAGTTATCAAATATGACTTTCATTTTCTTACAAAGTTCGTCGCATAACCAATTGTTCTTATCAAATTCATCATTTACCTTTCCTTCATTTCAACTTCCATATATCTATTTCAAGTTACTAACAGTCCACACACACACACACACCGTACATTTTTAGATTATTTTCAAATCCCAACTGAATTTACCTTTCTAGCAAATCTTTATTTCCACAACCATTATTCGGGTTTCTCAATTCTACAACTCACTCACACAACAATGTTCATATTCTTTCAACGGGGATAATACTAACCCAATCAATAGATTCTTCGCAGTCTTTCACCGCCAGACAATCACTTGCCCTAACATGCAATTCCTCGCGATCTTTTACCATCAGACAGTCACTCAGACGTGCCCTAATATGCAATCCTTTGCGGTGAACTCGGATATGCCCTAATATGCAATCCTTCGCGGTCTTTCACTGCCGGACAGTCACTGGGACATGCCCTAATATGCAATTATACACCGTATGATCCACAGACATAAATACGCACACAGTCATGTATTAAATATTCACATATATATATATATATATATATATATATATATATATATACACCCTCGAGATCAACCCGCATCAGGAGTTAAATGCATTAACAATTACCCAACATGAATATGATTAATAACAATTAAACATATTCTCAAACACGAGTCCAACCCAACACTGGTTTCTCTCGTCAAACCCATATCATTACATGTGTTTTCCGATTTTATATTAAAACTCCAACTGTTTAACACCCGGCGTAGTCATATGCCACACTAACTCGTGGAATGTAAACACAATAGGTTATCACAACCCTCAAACTTCATTCATCATGTTACACATTCTTTAAATTCATGGGTTTTATTCAAAGTTCTCAATTCAAATTTCTTTTATCATTTTCAAAGGTTTATGAGGTTAACATATGTATGAAGTAAATCAAGTTCCAATTTCGCAAAAACCCATTCACTTTCATCATTTAATTTGGGTCCACCAACCCCGAAACCACAAATTTTTCTTGAGTTAGACCATAATCAAATTTTAACTTCCCAAAATACCGATTAAAGGTTCCCATAACCCAAGGTTATCAAATCATTCATCAATTAGACCCAACAACCCGAAAAGCCCCAATTTTTCATTGTTTCCATTTCGAATCAAACCATAACTTTCCAAATTACATCATTATTATGCTCCAACAATAATATTAAAGTAGAATCATCCCACATCATTTGAAAACACAAGATTTAATTTGCTTCCAGCCCAAACCCTACCCTAGAGTTTTCAAAACATAGGTTTTCATGCATTTTATGTATATAAGCACAAAAATTCAACTCATATCAAACAATACTTCAAAGATAGTCAAAGTTCCTACCTTTAAGACGTTCCACCAACATGAATCGAGCCTCCCGCGACCTCCACTCCAACAAAACCCACAATGCGCGAATACAGAGTAGCTTTCGCAATCATCCACGCTCTCCAACGGTAGCTCGCTCAAAGAAACGGCAAAATCTCAGCCTCCAACTAACATGGAAAACTCCAAGGAGCTCCAAAACCTAAACCCTAGGTCACTCCTCAACTTTAGAGAGAGAGGAGAGAAGAGAGAATGAGCAAACAAAGCCAAAACCCGTAACTTATAGCCTCTGTCCGACACAGACCGATCGATCGGTATCCACGACTGCACTGTTGCTCAAACTTTAAATAAGCATATCTCCTTCATCCAAATTCCAAATAGTGTCGTTCTTATGCTCAAACTGAAGCCCCGGAAGTCTACTTTCCAATGGTTCTAACCTCATGCCAAAATTTATTTTGTACAAAAAGTTATGACTAGATTAGTGAAGATATGTCACTTTTCTTCACATACTTTTTCCATAAATTTGTCCCGACATCTTTTGGAACCTTACTTTCTTCACCGAACATGTCTTAACATGCGTGTTCAAGCTCAAAATACTTTCCCATGACTTTCCAAAAATCAAGTTTTAATTCTTACCCAAAATCAATGATTAATCCTCCATTTTTTTTTAATTAAAACAGAATAGGTCACTACAATTGTGGAAGAAACAGTTGAGTTAGGGATAATTTGGGTAAGAGAAAAGTGTGAGTTCAAAAATGGGTTCACACTAAAGAGGAAGTTTACTTTATATAATAGTATAGATAGTATAGATACACACACACACACACACACACGCACACAGAAACAACTTGGACGAGAGGCGTGAAGACGAACGGTGCACCGACGGTGGAAGACGAAAGGCGCACGCGGCGGTAGAGCAAGGACGACAAATGGCGCGCGCGGCGATAGAGCAAGGACGACGAACGGTGGAAGACATCAACGGCGCACAGTTGCCGTGTTGGTTTGTTCCTGGGGTTTCTTGAGTTGAGAGAGAGATTAGGGATTGAGAATGATAGCAGGACTGAAGTGGTTTTATTGGGTGTTTAAGATTAATAAATTTCTTTATAATTTTTTAATCACATTTATGATAAAAAAATTGAGATTAAAAAAAAAAATTAAATCTCACTTTATTAGTAAGTGCGATAATATATATATATATATATATATATATATATATATATACAATCACATTTTATCTATGAAAGTGAGATTAAATGATGACTTTTAAAATTTTAATCACATTTTTTTAAAATGTGAGATCTTTTTTATTTTGTAAGTGCGATCTTTAACCACTATTATAGTAGTACCTATTTGCAATTCTAACCCTAGTAGGTTGATGTGTTGTTAAGAGACGAATGATGGAGAGTTGAAAAAATTTTAGCTGAATAAAACTCTTGTAGCTAAAAAAAAGCATAAAAGTATTTAAAATATCTATGAAGATATTTGATACAAAAGATGATCGATGAATAGAATATACCTAATTTTATAGGATTAGGATTTTGGCTTCAAAGAAGATAGGCGAAATTTAAAAATATTAATTCTATACATAACTACTGATTTTTATACACAAAAATTCCAAAATAGTACAATTGGTGTTTAGTTCCAAGAAAAACTCTTAAAACAAACTAAAGTACAACTTTTGTACTTTTGGCACAATTTCCAAGGGTGGCAGGCCTCATGGGCTTATTTTCTTTTTTTAATCTTAATTATTAATTTTTGTATTTAATAATTCTTGAATTAAAATTTTAGGCCAAAAGAATTGAAGTTGGGCTTTTCTTTGATTTTTGGGTTGGGCTTGATCTATGGACTTTCTTTTAATTTTTCATGGGTTTAATTAAATAATTGGGCCTTTAATTTAAGTTGGGCTTTTAGTTTTCTTGGTTGTATTTGGGCCTTAGATGACCTATTAAGCTATTCCTTACTTAATCTTGGGCTTATCCTAGATTTGGGGTCAATCTCTTAAGATCTCATAGTGGCATGGTTTGAATTAGGGTTTTCGATGTTTGTGTGACTTTGAGATCTACTGTTAGGATTTTGAGTGTTCTCTGTTTGCATTGAGAATTCACTTTTAGAGTTCTTAACTTATGTTTAAAAATACTGTTCCTTACAAGTATTCTCTCCATCTAAGTCATTGCTATTATTTATAGGACCGAAACTGCGTCAACTATTTAATTTTATTTAGCACGGTCTGTTACCTAAAGAGTAAAATTAACAAGAATTAGCCTATTCGAACAAATACTGAATAGTAGACGTCTTTCTTATCGAGGCATGCTATTCACAATGTACTAGGTTGCCGGCGGGTTCTTTTAAAAATGGTAGAAGGAACCAAATTTTAAAATTGAACTCAAAATTTTTTGCTCATCATAATTATTATTTTTTTAAATTATGTGATTCTTTGGATAAAATGACTTTCAATCCTCTTGCATCTATATTCAAAGAAAATAAACTCATGGATCCTAATTGCATTGACTGGAAAAGAAATTAGATTTCGTCTTAACTGTCAAGAATTATAAGTTTGTGTTAACAAAGTTTTATCTACTAGTACCTGATGAGGAGGCAATCGATCAGGAAACTTGAGTTTATCATAAATGACAGAAGGCTGATTAGATAGCTCGCTACTATATTCTGGCGTCCATGTCAAATGTACTGCAACATTAGCACTAGTCTATGTCCAGTGCTTATGACATGATTATGATCTCGAAGAAATGTTTAGGCATCAGAATCGTGAAGCTAGGAAGATAGCCTTAAAATCACTAATGAACACAAACATGGCTTAAGGCACCTTAGTAAAGGATCATGTTCTGAAGTTGATTAGTCTTCTGAATGAATTGGAGATTCTTGGAGCTGAGTTTGACGAGAAAACCCAGGTCGATATCATACTCCAGTCGCCGCTTGATAGTTTTAAGAAGTTCTGCCTAAACAATACCATGAACAAGTTTAGTTTTTCACTAGCAAAACTTCTTAAAGAACTTCAAGCAGTTGAGGGTGTTCGTAGGAAGTCGAGAAGTGTTTTTGTTGTTGAAAAAGATTCTTCCTCTAAGGCGAAAGGTAAGAAGAAGAAAAACTTCAAAAATAGGAAAGCACAAGTCCAAAGGCAGCTAATTGGCCAAACGTTGGTGTGAAAAAACCAAAAGATAAGTATTTTCACTGCAATCAAACAAGGCACTGGAAGAAACAATGTCCAGTTTCTCTTGGCAAGCAGAACAACCAAGGTAATTTCTGTTCACTAGTTGTTGTATGTTTAGCGGTATTATCTATCGGTACCTGATGTGTAGATACGAGAGCCACTAATCATATCTGTAATTCTTTGCAAGGGTTCTAAAAAATCTAATAGCTTAGTGATAGAGAGACATACCTACACATGAACAGTAATACAAGAGTGACAGTAGTTGCAGTGTGAGATGTCACTCTAAATTTTAGTAGAGATAGAGTTTTAATTTTAAAAGATTATCTTTATATACCTTCCATTAGAAGTAATTTAATTTCAGTTTCTAGATTGATTAAAGATAAATACTCTGGTTGTTTTAATAACTCTGTGGTTATTAAGGATTAAAAACATTTTATTTATTCTGGTACACTGATGGATGATTTATATATTATAATTTTTATCTCTCCCACGCTGTAACTAAATGAGTTGAATAATACATCTAATTTACCATTTAAGAGAAATGAACCTTCTAAAATGAACTAAATGTATCTTTGGCACTTACGCCTAGGACATATAAATCTAAAAAGAATAAATAGACTAGTTGAAGATGGAGTGTTGAGTTCATTGGAAGTGGAAGTACTTCTAACCTGTGAATCCTGCTTGAAAGAAAAAATGACCAAGAAGCCGTTTTCAGCTAAAGGTTGTAGAGTTAAAGAACCGTTATAACTATTTCACTCTGAAGTATGTGGACCTATGAGTATCTAGGCTAGAGGGGACTTTTAGTATTTTGTTATTTTAATTGAATGTTACTCGAGGTACGTGTATATTTATTTGATGTACCCTAAGTCTGAATGACTTGAGAAATTCAAAGAGTTTAAGTTGGAAACGGAGAAGCGTTTGGGTAAATATATCAAGACACTATGGTCTAACCGTGGTGGCAAATATCTCTTTGGAGAGTTTAGAGACTACTTGTCAGTAGAAAAAATTACATCCCAATTGACTACACCAGACACTCCACAGCAGAATGGTGTAGTAGAAAGAAGGAATAGGACTCTTATGGAGATGGTAAGGTCAATGATGAGTTATTTAGGTTTACCAAATTCATTTTGGGGGCTCTCTTTAGAGACAGCGGCTTACATTCTGAACTTGGTACCTTCTAAGTCAGTACCTAGTACTCTCACATAATTATAGACCTGGCGCAAGTCTAGTCTAAGACATATTTGAATTTGGAGGTGTCCAGCACACATGCTGAAATGGAACACGGATAAGTTGGAATTAAGAACATAAGTCTGTTTCTTTATTAGATATCTCAGGGGAATGGAAGGTGATTTATTTTATAATCCTAAGGATTAGAATGTTATTGTCAGTACTTGTGAGACCTCGACCTGTTTTTTTTTAAAAATAATTTAAGTGTTGATGCAGTTAACGCATGATCTTGATTTATGTTCTTAAATGTGTTGGGTTATGTTAAATTGGACGAAAAATGTTCTTACGATTTCTTTTGAGGTCGTTGGACTTGCATGTTGTCCATAGTTTTCGAAAGAGGGATGTTTGGTTGATGGTTTTTGGACCTACGTTGGATTCTGGAAATGGTTTGTGAGCCAGTAGCAATTCAATCGACTGAGGGTGTCAATCTAGTCGACCGACTGGACAATATGGTGATCCAGTCGATTGGATTGGGGCATCCAGTCGACTGAACCCCTGTTTTTGTGCATGGTTTATAAATATCAGACGTTGGTAGATATTTTAAAATATTATTTTTCAGATCTGGTTTCCTTCTACATAAAACCTATGCCTTCTCTCTAGATTTTGATGGGCCTAAGGTTCGATTTTCAACGATCTAACAGCGGATCCTTGGTGTCGGTGCCAGGGGCTTCACGTTCATCCAAACTAAATCTCGTTTCGTTGAGGTTCGTCTTTTGAGGTGTCGAGCTTCTGGTTCAACGAGATAGGATCCTAGATTATGTTGTTGTTAAAGGATGCTACGTGCAGTTATACGCTTTTTTACCGGTTGAAAATGCTTTAAATGCTGTATTTTATGTTTAAATCATGTTTGTTCGGATAAAAAACATGTTTTGCGCTTTTTCTTGATTTATTACATGAGACGGATGTGTGGATGTCTGTGGTTTTCAAAAAGGTGATTTTGAAAACGGTGGAAACATTTTTGAAAATGTTTTGTTTGATTTTCATGATTGATGGATGATGTGGCGATTGGCCATTCGAACTTTATACATGTTTAATGTATAATTGTTTAAATGTTTTCATAGTCGAGCTATGGGTTTGGTGAGAGGACCCTTTTGGGTTGGACTCGTGCGTGTGTTTTATGACGTGTTATGTTAAAAAGGACTGAGTTTGGGATCTACAAATCGAATAAATTTGGGCACGAGTTACTCCATGGTGAGAAATCGAAAAATTGTGCAGATTGGGTTTCTCTGCCTGCCGACTAGTGAACTGGGAAAGGAAGTTAGTCGTATCGGGGTATAGAAGGTTCCGTTACTTCCTAGGGCCTGTGTGGCCAGGTTGATTGTAATGCTACTTGGGTCTATATGCTCGTCCGGTGTCGGTGCTTATGTTTGTAAACCACGAGTTGGTAGAATCATACGAAAGTGTTGATCACGTGTGCGTGTGTGCATACGTTGTTGTGACTCCGTATAGAACTTGTCATTACTTAATAGGTCTTAAATGATTCAGGGATAGGTAATGGGCAGGAGTCTATAGTTGTTACCTTTTTCTCGACTGTGTGATCCGAGTGGAAAAATATCATTTTGTTCTCGACTGTGTGTTCCGAGTGGAAAGATAACGTCATAGTTACTATTTTCATTAACTGTTAAACATTATTTGCATTGTTAAAATGCTTAGTTTTGAGAAGTAAAACCTTTTGAGGCTCATATGGGTGAGTCGAGTTTATGCTATATGATTGCATATCCTGCTTTACTACATTATAGTCTATTTCTATTGGGTTTTAGCTGATGACAAGACTCTGATGTTTTGTCTTTGTTAGGTAGTTTATACCTTTGTTTATGATTCATGTTTTGATATAACATGTTTCAAAGCATATGTAATTCTTTTGGCCGATGTATGCATGCTTTATGTTTTCGAGAGAACCATGGGTTGGTTGTTGTTTTTCGTAGTTTCTTACTACACTTTTCGTTGGTTGTTTCAACGATTTACAAAAGGGGTTTTCAAATGGTTTATGCTTCATTCAAACTCTTGTGCTTCGAGAGAGTTTTTAGAACGGCCTAAGCTTTTTTTCAAAATAAAAGATTTTTTTATCTAAAATATGTATTTTATTTTCAAGGATTGACTTTTGGGGCCGAAATTGTAGTTCTTTAGGCTACTCTTTTAAATCAAATAAACCCTCTGTAGTGCGTTTTACAAAGGTTTTAATCTCGTCTTGGCTTTATGATTTTACATCCATTGTGTTGGGCGATTTTGGTGGTTGTTTGTGGGCTTTTCGCCTGACCCAGAGTTTGGGGGGTAACAGTATTAATCCCTGATTCTTAGAAGAGAATTATATAATGGACCACAAGACCACAAGTAGAAATATTTTGGAAGAGATAAAAGAAAATACTAGTAGTACGAAAAAAGTGCCATGAGAGAGTATTATTGATATCTCATTGCCTTGTCGTAGTGGGAGGGTATCGGGACATATGCAGATTTTGAACCAAATCAGGGTGCTACCATTAACATGCCAGTATCATAACTAAAAAAGTATGTGGGTGATGGTGCACATGGTTCAGAATTTGCACAGCGTGTCACTACTAGTACACAGACGCAAGTCATGCCTTGTCGTAGTGGGAGGGTTGTTCGTTAACTTGATCGGTATATGTTCCTTAGAGAGTCTTTTGACACTATCATGGCAGAACTGGATATCGTACCCTATAACTACAACAAAGCACTCCAAGATAAAGATGCAAAACTTGGGCAAAGTGTCATGAATTCTAAGATGGAGTCTATGTACTCTAATTATGACTTAAAACTTATAGAACCACCCGAGTGGATAAAATCCATCGGATGCAAGTGGATCTATAAGAAGAAGAGATGAGTAGACGAGAAGGTTTCCATCTTCAAAGCAAGGGCTTGTTGCAAAAGAGTTTACTCAGAAAGAAGAGATCGATTACGAGGAGGCATTTTTGCCAGTAGCCATACTTAAGTTTATCTAGGTTTACTTATCTATTGCGGCTCCTTTTGATTATAAAATTTGGCAAATAGACATCAATATAGCTTTCCTCAATGGAAGTCTTAACGAGTGTATCTATATGATACAACCAGATAATTTTATAGCAAAAGGCTAAGAACACATACTGTACAAGTTTAAGAGATCCATTTTATTAGGGTTGCATACTAAAAACTATAGTTTTGATTTTAATATTTAATTTTATTTATTAAAAAAATTAGTTTTTTTATTTTATGAGAATTTTATGAGTAATGTAAGCATTTTATTATTTATTTAATATGGTGCATAGATATCTTTTATTCTACATAGTATTTTAATCTAGTGTGTAAAGTTCGGCTTATACACAAAAAATCATATTAAAGGTTTTTGTAGAATATAAGTTTTTAGTTCACAATCTTCGATGGAATTGGACAAACTATCGGTACGACTGTAGTATAATATTTTAGTAGATTTGTCTTAATTATGGGGGACAGTAATTATTTTAACAATTGATCCGACTCATTGTGTTAGTACACTGTGTATATTGAACGTGATCAAATTCGGATAATTAATTTTATACTAACTATATAAATTAATTCACATACCATAGTTATTATGAGTAATTATGCTCTTAATCCAAAAATAATTATTATTCACGTATATTTGATATTTTTTATTTTGACTCATTAAAAGGTGTGATCTTTTACCGGTTAATAATCCTACTGAGTTAGATAGTGACATTAATTATATGGTGAATATTAACTATTAATGGAATCCACGGCCCAAAAAATCAGAATTGATGTACCCCTTTAAGGAGGCTTTTGACCGAGCCAAATCTACAGGTGGATTTTATAATCTGACAGTCAAATAAGTTAAGCGGAAGAGATCTTAAGAAATTTTTGAAGAAGCTGATTAAATATAATTGTCAGTAATTTAATTTAATCGGCTAGTATCTGTAATCTTAACATAAGGAGAATAAATAAATATTTAATAACAGGAGCTGTAGACACCCCAATTTGACCTCGTCGAATCTTAGACTTATCTAGGTGAGTCCAATGATGAAAATCAAGTGGAATGATGTCTCTAACAGATCGCCAGGAAGTGATACAAAGCCAATACTCCGTGAAATCAAACCACATAATCACAACTCTTGAACCTTGAGGCCGCAACCTTCAAATCGTGCGACTTTGTCATTCACTGGCCCAAGTTGTTGAGGCTGCAACCTTTGAACCTTGCGACCGTCCCCTTGATTGTCGCGATTGCAACATGAATCTCTTGGAAACCCTAAAAAACCACATAGTCGCAACCTTCAAAGGTGGTGACTGCAATCTTTGTGAGCATATTTTGAGCCTGGGATGTATTACTACCTCATTGGGTGGAATTTTCTATACAAACGTACATTCAGTACGATTTTTGGAGGATGATTGAAGTACATCGATACTCTTCCACATTCTCAACCTGCATCCCGATATTCTATACATTCCTATTGCCTGAGTACTGGAATTGGAGCACTTTCTGAGGACCGGGTAGACCAACATTGAGCCCTGACGACTTGATGACATGCCCGGTTGCCGCACTTTAGGTACCCTTGTTGGAATGCCGACATTTCTCTCTCCACATTATCTACCCCCGTATAGAGGTTAGGTTAAATTTTAGATTTCTTTCTATAGTTTGCATGTTTGTTCATTCAATTTGTTATTATTAAATCTCCTTATCTCAATTACATTGTTAAGTATGCCTAATCCAACATTTTAATCAAAAGTATCCATTGTTTCGTTGTATGATTGATTGAAGAAAATTGACTCTGTGATTCTATTTTATATTATTGTAAACACATTGCATGCTTGCACCCAACACATTGTCCATTAAAATTCAATAAAGTAGTGCTCAAATACCTTGCAGTCACAACTTCTGTAGTTACGGTTGTTACAAAGTGGCACTAACATGCTTGCAGTTGTGATTCTGTTCCTCATGACCATAACCTTGTGGTCTTCTGTAGTTTCGATCGCAACATTCATATGTTAAGGCCGCAACCTTTTTACTTTTCCAGTAGCTCAATTTTTCCTTTACAATATTCTCTTGATGATATAAGATGTCCAGTGTGCAGATTGTAGTATGGATCAACATGATTAAGGCTTAGAAATCTCTAGGTTTGTTTCTCTTTTGTTTTAATTCATGTTATGCTTATCATGCATTGTTAGTGATATTTTTATTGGAGACAAACTGCCAAGATCATTGATTTATAAATGATTTTTTGAAAAATAAAAATTGGACGGGTAATCGCTGAAATAGGTTCCAAATAAAATTTTTTTGATGTCGAACGATCAAAAATAAAATCCGTGCCACCACAGTTAATTCATATGAATACCTTTTGATTGATTCTCCAACTACAAATTTTGATTTTTTGAGTTGAAACTCCAGTCAGACCTTCTACTGTATTTTCGATGCGATTCCCGAACATAGTGTGGGTTACGATCCTTTGAGAATTGAAACCGGCAGAACCTGGACAATCTTAGTCTTGAAAGACAACTTATGAATTTGGTTCAGCCTACCTACATATTTATAGGGTTATAGCAGGGACCTGTGGAGTAATTATGACTTTGACTTTTATTGTAACCCATATACCTATCCAGCGATTTTCGCAAACTTTACAGCGGTTTCTGAAATTATGAAAACTTTACAGCGATTTCTGCAATTTTCATAAAATATTAAATTATAGTTCACACTACCAAAGAACTGTAACTGGACTCTTAGTCATAATCTCAAGAACAATTTGCATTAAGCTCCTGTTATTAAA
>JAULJZ010055470.1:0-13798 GCA_032270985.1 Heliamphora pulchella
GAAATTACCACTTTTGGAGATGAATTGGTTTTGTCTTTAAAGCACCAATTTCTTGTAGTGAGGGATCACTTTGTTATCGATGAGATCCTGGATCTCGTGACACAATCTCATACACTTATCAGTTAGATATCCGTGGCCCTGGTGATAAGCGCAATACTGCGAAGCATTGTATCTCGGGAGGAGGGGATCAAGCACCGGCATGAGATCCAATAACTTGATGAGCCCTTTCTCGACAATTCGATTCAGGACAGTGGTTAGTGAAATATTAAGGGGAGTAAAGACTCTCATTGATCGTTGTTGTGTCTGTTGACTGTGGCTTGCCTGCTGATTGTTGCTTGGTTGCTGGGTAGAGGAGGAAAGGTTTAGGAGGTTTACCTCGTTCAAACGTGACACGAGGTTAGTAATAGCAGATTGATTCTGGTTATTTGCAGGGTAAATTCTTCTCAATTTTTAGCTAGGTTCTACTTTCTCGATATCTCCAGACTGAATGGCGTCTTCGATTTGCACCCCAGTGTCAAATAGCTGCTCAAAGTTAGAGTGGTTGTGTGATGAGGTAACGCTTTAGAGGGACTACAGATTTTTTACCACCATTCTCACTTGTTCTTTCTCAGTGGGCCGCTTTGTTACCTTGGCAGCTTTGCCCCATCACCAGGTCAGGAAATCAACAAACGATTCCTAGTTCTCCTGGCGAGTCATTTTTAGCTCTCGAGTGATTACGTTCAGCTGGACGTTGTAGCTATATTGACTTATGAATGTAGTGGCAATATGTAACACCCTGATCCCGTAAGGCACCAACCCTACACAAAGGGATATGATCCCGTCGTAGACCGGCAGCCCAAGAGATAGACAAGGAATAAAGATATTAAGAGACCTAACAATAACTTCTAAGCAACCACAATACATTAATGTCAAAAGAGATATAAATTAGTCACTAGAGATTCGCCATCCCAAGGGCATACATTACTGCTAAAAGATCAAAAACCTTCAGAGTCTATACATAAAGCTCTGTCAAAACTAAAAACTAAACAAAAGAAAACTGAACCAAAATAACTTGACGACACCTGTGGTGGACCAACTCCTAGCCGTTCTTGATATCTACAACCACAGAGGTTATAGGAGAGCGCACTTAACATTATCATAAACAGAAAAGACAGTTACTTAGTTAAGGATAACTGAAAACTCTTTCTAAAAACAATTCATCACATTTTTCACAAAAAATATAAAAACTGATGCATTTGCTTGAACATGAAAATATCACAGATTATACAGAACCTTCTCAGTATTGCAAACAAAAATATGTTCCTAGCTTAATTGCCACTTGTTTAAAATGCATTACCACTTTCTCAAATCTAGACTCAAACTCCAACAATGCCCAAGTAGTCATCAACCTCACGATCGGGAGTTCCGACAGTACCATAACCTCAATTCACAATGCACGGATAGCAACGTGATGGAATGAGGGTCACTCTCCACCAAGCACGAGTGGTGTGTGCTAAAACTTGGGACTCAGCCCAAAAGTCTTTAAGGCAAAAACCTCCACTTAACACGAAACCTCCCCTAAAGGGATAAATGAAAAACCCATAGTTGGGTAACCTCCCCCATAACGGGATATAAATGACCGAAAACTTTTATAATTTGGCACTTTAGAACAACCACACAACATTAACCATACTTTCATAGTAACATCATGCCAGCTCAGAATATCATGGATATCACACTAGAATTAAAAACATCATGGCTTTTGAAAACAGCAGGTTCATGCGTCTGTCAAACTGGTCATAATTCAAAACATACGCTTCAAAGCATTTTCATGCATAATTTACATAAACTCAAGTTCAAAATAATGGTTAAGTACTTTCACCTTATCTTATATGCATACGAACTGAGCCTTTGTCAACGAGTTAAGCTTGTTCATCGGGTAACAAAACTTTCATGCCTAGCAAGCAAATATGACTTAACCGTAAACACGGAGTTATGCCCCTCTTAGAACATAAAGTACTAAAACGATTCTAACCATTGAATATTTTCTTGATTTTTAGGGGCCATGGTTACTTTGTTATAGGTTTAAGGGCTACTACGCACTTGCCCAATTCTTCACTTGTTTAAGAATTTAACTTAACAATTTATTACTCTCTCACAATCATTAAAATTTAAAGTACCGCAGCATCTTGAGGTACTTAAACTTGGAATTGGATTATGATTTTTGCTAATATTTTAGATTAAAATATTCCCTACAACATTTATGTTCAACACCAAAGCCAAAGCCTCAAGGAAAATGGGTGAAAAACTTGACAGAAACGAAAACGGTTCAGCACTTGCTCAGAGAATTGGTTAGAAAAGTGTCTTTGTTGGTCTCGGTTTAGGGGTATCATATCAAGTTCAAATGAGCCTATTTTTTAGTATGTTCTATCTCAACATGTCCCCTACATGTTTTATGTTTAGAGCTAAGGGTAGTTGTTTGAAACAAGTTAGACTTTTTAGCCATTCTAGAAAATAGGATCTGTCAGCCGCAAAAACTCAGTAGAGCCGATTTTGGACAGAAGGTTTAAAACTGTTTTGGAGAATCATCCCAAGGCTTTAAGGTCTGATTTTTGGGAAAAAAGTACTTCAATATGTTGGCTACAATGTTCATGCAGACCACTTTTGGAATAGGTCACTAAAAATAGGGGTTTTGAGCTATATAAAAATATGTAACAGAATGTTCCTTGGGGGCTGAAACTCAACAGAGACTTTAAAAGGGGTTTTAACCTACCAAAACTCAATATTGTGTTCTCAATTTTGGTGGGTGGATAAATATACATGCTATCTACAACTTTTATGTTTTGACCAAAGCTCGAATCGCATTTTGAACTAGGGTTTTTAGGTCTGCATTGTTGACTGGTCTGAAAATGACACACTTTGGTAAAATTGCAATATCTCGAGTTCTACGTATTCAAATGAGTTGAATCCAATTTTAGATAAAAGATAACAGAAAAGGGTAAGTATGAACATAAAGAACATGCTTATATCAAATTTCTACATTGAGTTATGGCATTCCAAAGTTCAGGGCAGAAACATCTACGTTATCAAAAATCATGTCTCTTAGGGTCCATGTCTTCTACTCATATCATGTCAAGTTTTTGTTCTATTTCCTTGCATACTTGTATTTTAAACTTTAATATCAAGGCTCCAGCACACTTAGAGCTCATAAAAATCAAAGATAACAACACACAATAACATCTCATATCATTCATAAACATAACAGCCCCTAATTTTCAATTACGACGCCTTTTCGCTTTGATTTTGGTTCTTGGTTCTTGGAGTGTTTAAAGGGATGTGTTGGGGCATATTTTGAGGATATTAGACATAATGTTTAGAGGTTATACTTACTTGTTTAAGGGCTCAAGGATTGGTGGTATGGAAAGACTTAACTTTAGAAAAACTCATCTCCTTGATTTCTACTTCCTTTCTTCCTTTCTTCTATTTTTCTCCTCTTTTCTCTCTCAAACTTATGGAACACCTCAAAAACACTCAAAAATAATGGAAATCTGGTCTCTCACCTCACTTGGACGAAAATAATGAAGGGGAGGAGTGGTGTTTTGCTTGGTTTATATAGGAAAAGCTTAAGGGAACAAAATGATTTCTTCTCCTTCACATGGGCTCATTAATTAGTTCAAGCTTTGAGGGTAAAAAATCAGATTTAGGGAAGCTAAAATACAGCCTGGGTAAGTTTGGGGGGATAAAAATTTGATCCCCCATCAATCAAGGGGTTTTGCATTGGTTTGCGTGCCCTTTTCGCATGAAAATGATTTGAAAGTTAATTTGATGTATCTTTTTGGTGTCTATTCCTTCTGAAACCTATCATGTTAGTATGTTTAAGAGAAATATAGTATTCCCATATATTATCATAGTTTTCATAGCAATTGATTAAATAGATGTAGTCTTTTAAGTCAAATTAAGCTATTTTGGCAATATTTAACTTTTTAACTTATTTTATTGTGCATGAACTTCAATAGTGATTTGTTTGCTTTTTTAACCTATAACACCATATTATTATATATATTACTTACTCCACAAGTATTGGATCATCATAATGCTTAACTTAATACCTTTCTTATCATTTTAAGCTAAAAAGCAAGCAAAAAGTCACTTTTCGGCACTCTTCCCAAGGTGATTGGCCACTAAGGGGTATTTTTGTCATTTTTAATATTACTTTGTCCTCTGCTACTTAATTGTACTTAAATTCTTAATTTAGAGTATCCATGTGTCAACTTTTGGATTTTTAAGACTTTTCGAGCTTAACTCTTGTCTTAAATAACTTGAGCTTGTAACTTTGACTTCTTATCCTCAATATTAGAGTTTTGATATATGCTTGTGTAGTTTCTTCTCTATACCAGGTCTCAGGCTCAAAAAGGTAAAACGGTCGGGCCGATTCTTCTTAGCGAACTTAGGTTTGAGATTTCATTTTTTTTCTATTCGTGTCTTTGAGTTTGGGTTATTACACTATATCTTCCCAAGTTCTAATCTTAGCCACCGCCAAAGAGAGGAACCACCTTTGTGCTGCCTCAAAAGTGATCGGTGGAACAATTGCGGCTTGAGCTGATCGTCAATTCTCTTGGGGGAGAGAGTTCCAACGTACATTCTCAGATGAATTCGAGAATCTCCAGTACCATCAAACTTCTCCATTTCTGGCATTTTGAATTTCTTGGGCAGCTTGGCGTCTGGGAATAAACACAAATCGCCTACATTCAGCATGTATTCTTCCACTCCCTTTACCTTTCTCAGTACCTTCTCCATTCGATCAATCATTTCTACTAGTGCAGACTCCCTAGACTGGGCAGTAATTTCTTCCTCCACCACTATGGGGTGGGGGAACCTGAGATGGCACAACGGCTTGTAGTGCATCATGTCCCTGGTTATCATCCCAAAAGTCTTCACCATTTTCATTTGTGTCATCTGGCTGTCCATTCACGCCAGGTAAATGGGCTTGAATTACCCAGATCTGCACTTGGCACTGATTTTGAGCATGAGTCTGCTGCTCCACAGCTCTCTGTATCTCAGTAATAGTTGTTATCAGAGCTGTCAAGTTCATCTCATTCTTTTCCATTTCAAATGATTCAGTTAGCTGTTTAGATATCCTATAGAGTCTGCCTGTCACTGACCTAGTCCAGACATGTGTCGACTGTAATCTTTTCGTCTCAATGATCTAGACCCGAAAAAACCTAGATCTGTAAAAGCAGAATAACCAGTATCAAACACTTATCAGAAAAGAATTTTGACGACATATATCAAACATCCTAGATATTCGAAACAGCAAATCATAAGCAGATAATCATGAAAACTAAAACAATGCCCCTGCCAGGCTAATACTGGCAGCATAACAACAGGACGACCCAAAAACCAGAATGATGACTAAGAAGGGGATCAAATAAATTCTAGAGGAAAGGTTTATCTAAATGGGGAAACGAGTAGCGCTCTGGTAAGAAAATAATTCTAACCCCCAAGAGACCGATTTGAAAATGGACTGCATAATGGTAGGAAAACAAAACCAGCTCACATGGGTATAATAAAGGTTCGAAAGAAGCGAGCCTAACACAACAACGGGGGAGAAACTAACAACTCAGGAAGGGACCCAAAAAAGAGATAAACCATCTTATAGGCTTCAAAACAAAACACGAGCATGACCCCGAGAAGAAAACTACGGCGTGAAAATCAAACTTGGTGAAAAATAAAGCCTGGGTAAGAACCCGAAGGCAAAACTAATCGAAACAACAAGAGATAACAGAAAATCTAGGCTGAGCCCAAAAACTAGCCTAAACCAAACAAACAATTCTAACAAACGCAAACAAAACATACAATTAACAAAACACATAATCCTACTAAGGTTAGCAGCACCTAATGAAGAGTTTGAAGCTACTATATGCAAAAGGCCGATTTTGGTCAATTGAACAGGGTACCTTCTGAATAGAGTCGGGTATATACCTCCCATACTTGGAGTAGTGTTGGACATGGTCAAACGGTATGCCAGAACTCTTTTATTGCACCTATTAAAGTGTATAGTCAGTAAAACTTGCCCACCTTTCCTACAATTCCTAAAGCGGATAAACGATCTGAGCATCGGGTCGACCAGGCAAGGGGTGTGAAGAACAATTCACATGCATACGATAATGCAAATGAGAAATACATACTAAGAACCAATGATGTTTTCAAGTCTAGCTCTCTTATTTGATTTTATAAATCAGTTCCCAGCGGAGTCGCCGAAAAATACTGTGGCACCGAAATTTTGAGATTTTGAAATGGTAAAAAGTATAAAAATTCAAAGGATGTTTGAAAAATATTTTAACACCTTAAAAGCCAAATTTTGAAAACCTTTTTTTGTTGAAAATAGAGTCGCCACTTGGTTTTTGAGAAAAATCAAGAAAAATAAAATAGCTACTGATATTTAAAACGTTTAACCAGAGAAAAAAAGTTCGAGGGCTAAGGTACGAATCAGAAAAGGTGTTAGGCACCCCGTTCACTCAATCGTAAGGTTGGCCTCTACTAATATCGTTGGTTCTTTAATAAGATTTCTCAAATGCATGCAAATAAAAAAAGTCGGGATAAAAAGAGAATATCAAAAATTAAATATAAAAAATACATAACATATGTATATAGAACGCCAAATAAAACAAGTATCAAAAGAAAAATCCTAAATCTTACGGCATGCTATTTCTAACTAAATGATACATAGAGTAAACCCGCATGCAATTTTACCAAAACAACCTAAGCTATTATGATTTAAATAAAATAACAAAAACATGCTAGAAATTGCCAAAATTACCTAAACATGGATTGCTACAAAACAAACTATTCTAAACAAAATTTTAAAGAAAGTGAACAATACATACATAAAAAAAAATTGATGCTAAATGTATATTACCAAAACAACCCAAAATTATATTAATATGAAACATGCTTTAAAATTGTTAAATTCTAATTAAGAATAAAAGAAATGAAAGGAAACTAAGCTAATGATTAAAAGATTTTTGAATCCATATTAAAGAAAATAAAAGAAAGGAGGAATAAATAAAATACTATTAAAAGGAAGTTAAATTAAAACTAAGAGATTTTTTTATGAATTTTATGTTTAAACAAAATAAAAGAGAAAACAAATAAAGTGAGTGCTATTAGAAATAAATGAAACTAAAATTTGAAGATTTTAAAAGACTTTAATGCTTTATAAAATAAAAGAAAAAGGAAAAGAAAGAAAGAAACATAAACTAAATTAAAGGATTTTGATGGAGTTTTAATGCTTAATAAAGAAAACTAAAAGAAAAAAAATAGAAAAAGAAATAAAAGAAATACTATGAAAAAAAAAGCTAACATTAAAAGAAAAATAAGATGGAACATTATATGAAAAATAATTACAATAATAAAAATGAAATGAAAAGAAAATAAAATGCTAGAAAAGAAAATTACACTAATATTAAAAAAAATAATAAAATAAAAAATAAAAGCTAGTAAAAGAACGTTAAATTAATGCTACTGAAGGAACATTAAGATAATATTAAAAAGAAAGAAAAGAAAATGAAATAAAATATTAGCACTAAAGAAAAGAAAAAAAAAAGACATTAAAAGGAAAATAAAACTGCATTACAAGAAAAAGAAAAGCTAAAAAAATATTAACATCAAATAGGTGTAATATTGATGATTACAACCATATATATGTAAGTGCTTGTATTATAATAATAACGACATCGTTTAGTCGTATTGTCAAATTATGTTACCACTAATTGATGAATTAACAAATTGACGCAAGTAAACAAATAAACAAAACAAATAAGCTAAATAAGCTAAAATTTGAATCCAAATATAAATGTAGCAATTATAAGCAATGTACGAAGTAATTAAGACGAAATAATCAAATTAACCCGGACACTCCAATGAGGTAGAAAATAGAGTTAGAAAGACCAGGGATCCAAGCAAAGTACCTGGATTGCTAAGAAATCCTCGAGTTGGGGAATGGCAATGGGAAATTCGATCCTCGAGCGATGATCTAGGCTAAGGTTTCATAACTTCGGTATCGGGGGTTTGTCTCTCGGTATTTCAGCAGGGTTTCGGCATCGGGGCTTGGATTGTTCGGCCACTCAGCAGAGCTTCTCTCACTAAACTTCTCTCTAAAATTCTGTCCTAAAAACGTACGCTGGGGTACAGTATTTAAAAAATTCTTTAACCAATGAGATGCTGACACGTTTTGGGACATGTCAAGTAATTTGAAGTTGTCAGTTGCCGGGTATGAACATGGCGGTCGTCATATTTGAAGAGGTTCCAAGAGCTTCTATTGGCGGTCGCCACAATGAAAGTTAGCTGTCGCAACAATGAAAGTTAGTTGTCGCCACAAAAAGGTGGAATCTTCCAAAACGTTTCATGGCGGTCGCCAAAATGAAGTTGGCGGTCGTCACAAAAATATGGAATCTTTCAAAAAGTTCTATGACAGTCGCCACAATGGAGTTTACAATTCAGACTAGTTTAATTGGTTTGAAGGTTTTGATGATTGGATTCAAATAACGTGCTTGGATTATTTTTCGAGGATCGTACTGAGGCACTATTCCAACTATTTTCATCATCGGATCCACCTAAGATTAGACGGGGTCAAATTGGGATGTCTGCAATCACGAAGTCGAGAAAGCGATGTGGGAGCTTGAGTCTGAAGTTCATACTAGATATCTAGAGTTGTTTGCTTCTCGACCTTGTAGCAAATTTCAGGGACAAAATTCCTCTAAGGGGAGAGAGTTGTGAGACCCAGTTCCATTTTATTTTCATATTGTTTATTCGATGTGTTAGTTATTGGTTTAATTGTTACAGAACAACATGTTTTTACATGTGTCATGCATTCTTGGGTTTGGTCCTGCTTCTTTTGTTCGTGTTTTCGCTCAGCGATGGCCGCTCGAGCGATGCTCTGTTTGCTCGAGCGGATAGGTGGTTGATAGTGGGGCCACTCGAGCGGATCTTTGTTCGTTCGAGCGGGATAGTAGCCGAGAGTTGGGTCGGTGAAGGGACCACTCAAGTGGATCTCTGTTCACTCGAGTAGATAGTCGGGCGCGAAATTTTATAAAGACAGCCCAAGCCTTGATCTTTGTGCCAAAGCTTATTTTGCAAGTTTCTTTCTCTCTTTCTACCAAGAACTCTCAGAATCTTTGCCTTCTCTCTAGCTTTAGGCTTGGTTCGGGTTCGGATCTTGGCATTCGGATAGTCGATCCTCGATATCCCTGTCGTAGGCTTCACATTCATCTAAACGAAATCGCGTTTTGGTGACTTTTATTTTTTGCCAGTGTTCAAAGTTTTGAGTTTTAACTCGCTGGGGGTAGGATTCTAGACTATCTATCTTGCTTTAAAATGCTGCTACATGCGATTATGTGCATTTTCTACCGCTTTAAAATCCTATAAATATTGGACTTCGTGTTTAAATTGTGTTTGATTAGACAAAAAGCATGTTTTGCAATTGTTATGGTTTATGATAAAGTTAGTGGACGTGTGGGTGCTTGTAGTTTTCAAAAAGGTGGTTTTGAAAACGGAGAGATTTATGCAAAAGTTATGAAAATCGTGTTTTGGGGATTTGGAGCTAACCCTTGGGGTTGAGCCTTTGTTTTAAACGTTTCGGTTGAAATGGTGAAACATTTGAAAGGTGTTGGTCATTCTTCTTTGGTTAGGGACAACGTGGTAGAAGGCTGTTGGACGTTTTGTACATGATTAACGTACTGCTTTAAATGTTTTCATAGTCGAGTTACGTGTTTTAATGATTTTGTAGGTGTACCGTGACAGTGTGTGTATATTTGGGCCACTATTGCTCTTTGGTGAAAATTTAGAAAATTTGCGCATGTAAGTGCTTCGCTCCTTCGGGTTAATCCCCGTAAATAAACTGGTTGCCCCATTAGGAAGCGTGTGTTGTTATAATTCCATATAGAACTTGTTATTACCAAGCGGGTTATTAAATGTCCCAGAACTAGGGTAATGGGTGAGTGTCTATAGTGGTTATCTTTGTCCCCGGTGCGACAGAGTCATCATATATGAATCTTTTTCAAGTAGTTTGGATCACGTGGGTTCATCTTGTGGAGCTAGGGTGACGGAAGACAAAACTCTTGATTTTTTTATAGTAGTTTTGTTATTCGGAAGTTTGTTACCACCTCATGACATAGAGCTATGTAATGATGTATATTGCTTGGTCTTGAAAGTATGTTTTGTAAGCCTTAAGGCGATTATATTAATAATGTATGCAGTGATGATTTTGAGAGAGGAAACTTGGGGTTGTTGAAGTTTTGTTGTTTTGGTTTGGGTTTCATGCTTTCAATGATTCGTTTTTAAGTCGAGGGAGTGACTTCTTTATCAAATAAACATTTTGTCCCAAATTTTTTGGGCATTTAAACCCCTGTTCAGAGATTTAGTTTTTAGGTGTGCTTTTGAGATTTGGTAAGATTTTCTGATTTCTAGTTTGAAAATCTCTCGGGTGTCTCACCACTCGAGCGGATCTATGATCACTCAAGCGGACAGCCGGTGTGTGAAAAATATCAGTTTTGTTTCGAAATGAGATTTTTGGATGAAAAATCTTTTAGGTAACCATTTTGGTCAAAATGGCGTGTTTTGAAAATTGTTTTTACAAATAAAAATCTCGTTTTCACTTTGGTGTTCATATAGTTTTTATTGTTTGAAAATCGAGGCATTACAGGAATAATCTTGGGATTACAACTTGGATTCAATCCAGTTAATTAGGATGGATTAGATAATCACATGGATGAATCACCAAGAATTCTAATTACAAAAGGATTCAACACATTAGTTTTCAAGCATTATTCGGTCCAGAATGTTAATTCATGTATGAAATCCAAACACAGTGTCGCAACAGCAAGAATAAATTTTAGGGCAAAGCAAGCAACGTTTTAGGTGCACGCGGTTGCGACGGCGGTGGCCGTGGGCTGTGGAGGCAACAGTGGTTCGTGAGGCTTGCAGATTTGGTGGTTTTATTTCAGTCGGATTATGCGTCAAAATTGTACCTACAGCAGAAGATGTAAAGTTTTATTTTTGACAGAGCTACTTAGTGAACATGAACTATTAAACAAAAAGAGTTATGATTAGGCCATAAAAATCGGGATATATATCTTGCATTTATTTTTTTCTATTAATTGCGTGGATGATATATTTGGTTTATTATTCATGTTATTTTTTTAATTAATTTGATTAATTTGTTTTTAATATTTTTAACGAAAAATAAAATAAAATGTTCTTTAGTTATATTAATTTTTTTAAAAAAGAAAATTTTAGTATTTTAGTTGTTGCAAAATAACACGTTTAAAGGTGATTGTTTTTATTAAATTGGTTATCATGAAAAAACGGGGTAATTAATTTTGAATTTTAAATTAATTAAAAGAAGTTTAATTTTAATAAAAAAATTTTGAAAAAATGTGTAACTAGAAAATAAAATAAAATATTTAGTTTTATTTAAAATTAATTATTTTTTAAAATAATTAGAATTTGGGGTATTTTATTTATTATACATTAAACACGATAAGATAGTTTGAAAAGCTGGAATTTTTTAAAAATGTGTGATTTTTTAAAATTAATAAATTTATTTTAATCAAACATTTTTTTATGACCCTCAAAATATTTAAAAACTAAGTGGAAGGGGAAATTTATTCATAGATAAATTTCGCGGTCTCTATCACTAGTTTGTAGGTAATGTAATTAATTTTGTGTGTTGGCATTTTGGCCTTTCTTCCCATCGGACATAATTAATTACGGAATCACCAGTACAGACCTCCTTTAAAGATAATTCGGGATAATTGTTAGTGTGAATCACTTCCCCATCTGAAGGGTTTATTGTAAAGCTATTAAATCAGGATTAAGTGATGGTTAACACTTAGTTATAAATAATGGTATCCTCCACATCTGAGTCACTACTATTGTTTATAGGACCGAAGTTATGTCAGCTATTTAATTTTACTTGGTACGGTCTATTGCTTAGATAGTAAAATTAATAAGAATTTGTTTGTCTGGACAAATGATGAATAGTAGACTTTCTTTCCATCGAGGCATGCTATTCACGGTGTACCAGGGTATTGACAATTTTTTTTTAAATGGTAGATGAAACCAATTTTAAAATAAAATTCAAAATTATTGCTCATCTTAATTATTATTTTTTTAATTATGCGATTCTCAGGATAAAATGGGTTTCAATCCTCTCGCATCTATATTCAAAGAAAACAAACTTACGGAACCAAATTATGTTGACTAGAAAAGAAACTTAGATATTGTTTTAACTATCGAGGACTATAAGGTTGTGTTGACTGAGATTTTTTCACAATACCTGATGAGGGGGCAATTGGACAGGAGACCCGAGCTTATCAGAAGTGGCAGAAGGCTGACCAGATGGCTCACTGTTACATTTTGGCTCCCATGTCAAATGTACTATAGCATCAGCATCAGTCTATGCCAAGTGCTTGTGACATGATTATGAACCTCCAAGAAATGTTTGGGGATCAAAATCATGCCGCTAGGCAGGTGCCTATGAAATCTTTGATGAACACAAACATGACTGAAGACACCCTAGTTAGGGATTATGTTATGAAGATGATCAGTTTTTTGAATGAGATTGACGAGCTGAGATTAACGGAGAAACCTAGGTCAATATCTTACTCTAGTCACTGCCTAAACCTGATAGAACTACTTGAAGAACTTCAAGCAGCTGAGAGTGTTCTTAGGAGACCAAGTAATGTGGTTGTTGCTAAAAAAGGTTCTTCCTCTGAGCCGAAAGGTAACAAGAAGAAAAAGGTTCATAAATAAGGAGGCACAGGTCTAAAAGCAGCTAAATTGCCTAAAGTTGCTGTGAAAAAACCAAGAGACAAGTGTTTTCACAGTAATCAGACAGGGCATTGGAAAAAATAGTGTTCAGTTTTTCTCAACAAATAGAACAAATAAGGTAACTTTTTGTGAGACCCTGACCCATTTTTTTTCTCGGCGTTTTTGGACGCGCGTTACGTGTTTTCGTTTGAGCATATTTTTACTGCTTTTGATGCATGATCGGGCTTAGATATGCATGCGGGATAGGGTCCCGGGGCCGGGGGCCGTTGTGGCACGAATCTCAAAAATTTTCAAAAAAATATATTTTGGAGACCTATAAATATCTGGAGTTAGATATTTTCATAAAGATATTTTCTAAAACTTAACTCCTAAGTTTCTCATTTTTCTCTCTACCTTCTCTCTAAGTTCTCGAGGGCACGGGGCTCGATTTTCAACGATCTAACAACAGATCCTTGGTATTGGCATCGTGGGCTACGCAACCATCCGGTCAGAATTTGATTCCGGTAAAGCTCAATTTTGGTCTCGGATCGAGGCGTTGAGTTTTTAACTCACTGAGGTAGAATTCTAGACATGTATGTTGTATAACGGTGCTATGGGTAATCAGGTGTCTTTCTACCGGTTAGATCGCTGTAGATCTGAGTTTATGTTCAGTTGAGATTTTGGGTTTAAAACCTTATTTTCGACGATTTCTGTGGATGGAATCGAGTGCCAGGAGTTTCTTGTGAGGTCTTGGTGTTAGGCCTAGGGGTATGGATGTTCACGGTTGTTAAATTGGTGTTCGGAGGCTTCGATTTGGGGTTTGGAGGTTGAACCCGTAGCTTGAAAAACAATTTCTTGGCTGGTTCAGTCGATTGACCTATGAGTTCAGTCGACTGGATCATATGTTCTTGGGTTCAGTCGACTGAACTCATAGGTTCAGTCGACTGGACCTCGAGGGTCAGTCGACTGGACAGTGCTTCTGGGCTTTTTGGCCGTTTCCAGTGGGTTT
>JAULJZ010055480.1:0-13798 GCA_032270985.1 Heliamphora pulchella
CTTGCCAAGCATGCCAATTCATACTTTGAATAAAAAATTTCATGCGTTGTTTCCAAAAAGTATAATGCATGCCACAATAAAGGAGGACGAACGGATGATTGTTCCTCACCTAAAGGAGATACACTGATTTGAGCCATGGATCTTTTCACCAAAATTTTTTAAGAAAAATGTGACATGCTCTGATACCAAATGTCAAGATCAAGCGCTTACCATCTCCCCAAAACCCGTAGGTGGTGGTGAAGGTACAATTTTATTTCTTATTCTCATGGCAGCGCAAAGCCCCGCGTCTATACGTGCTGCGGGTGGGCCTAAAGGGCTTCGCAGTGCACACGTGGTGCACCGGCAGGATAGGCGGTCAGTCCTGATGACACGTGGAAGGGGAACCCCCCCACATACCAGCGAGTCCCTTAAGGGAGATTCTGACCCCTATAAAGCCAACAGCCATCGTATCGTTCTCATAACCATTAAAATGATTTCACATCTCAACGAAGCATTTAAATCCAAACTCAACTCCAAGAGTTAGCTCTAAACCTCTAAAAATATAGTTTTCATGATTTTCACAAATCACCTTGTTTTCAAACATCCTTTTGAAAACCACGGATATCCAAAAGCCCATATCATGTAATAAACCAATAACAGCGAAAAACATGCTTTTTATCTAAATAATCAATATTTATACATAAAACATGATATATAAAGCATTTTAACTGATAAAAAAGCATATAACTGCACGTAGCACCCTTTAATGACAACATAGTCTAGGATCCTACCTTGATGAGTCAAAACTCGAAACCTTAAAAATCGAACCTCGCCAGAACGAGAATCTGTCCGGATGGATACAAAGCTAACAGCATGAATAGCAAAGATCCACAAGTAGATCGTCAAAAACTAGGCTCTGGCACAACAAAAATCTAGAGAGACGGTGGAGAGTTTGGGAGAAAATGAGTTTTCAGAAAGAAAACAGGCATTGGAATATATATAGGCCACGAAAAAAGGGCATCCAGTCGACTGAATTGCCCAATTCAGTCGACTGAAGGAGTTCTGGATCTCAAAATAACCTCCACCGCCCAGTTGACTGGAGTGCCCCATCCAGTCGACTGAACGACCCTACTGTCGACCCAGTCGACTGGGTCACCCAATCCAGTCGACTAGACTGCTGGAAAAAATAACCTTCAGCTCCAGAACAAGTTTTTCAACCCTGAGACCAACCAAATTAGCCTTAATAAAACTTGAGAAAGCATAAAACAGATCTACACATGCTATTCTACAACAATGAAACATAAACCATTCATCGAGGATATACATATAACGAAAAGGGACACATCAAACATATATATATCAAAAAAACTAAACGAACCCGAGTCTCACACTAACTCAAGTGCTATGCATGACTTGTGAGGTGTGATGGGATACTATCATGTAATGAACAAACTATTTTCTTCATTCATCGAATTCACGCACACACACACCTCAACCTTCCAAAATAACTTTGGTTCATCATTTTTTTCATTTATTTCAAAAGCATTAACATTTCATTACTCGATTTTCTCATAAAAACTGTTTCTCAAATACTGAACCGACGTTGGGTACAGCTTATAGAAACCCTGCACTATTCCCCTAACAAGCTACGCGAAGTCGTTGGGTAATAGTTCGCTCTATAACTCACCATGGCAATCATCACATCCACGTTTCAGGGGGGCTAACCCGTGGGCACGTGGTCCCCAGCTTGCGCAAGTTTTCAGTCTTTCATCGTGGAGCTGTTCAAGCCCAACTTAATCACATCAACCTCTCTTCGGTTCATTATTCATTTAATCATTTATCATTCATCAACAATCGGGAGTCCAACCCTAATACTTGGTTCCTCTCCCCAATTCAATTTCTCGATTTTTATTCTCAAATTACAATCTCGTTTCGTCATTCATCCAACATTTTACTACAATAACATATATCACCAATTATACTTCAAAAAGGAGTTTTAACTTAACACTTCCATATTTCTCATAAAACCCATTTACTCTGACCCAAATTACATAAGACTCCATCACAACGTAACTAGTTCAATCACAATCACAATCACTTTATCCAAAAAAAAATAGATTTTAATGCATCCATCACACTCATTAAATAAAACTAGTTCTTCCTTTAAAATCTTTAAGGAAATTTAAGGCTTCAAATATATAAAATTACTAACTCAAAGAAGAGGGATTTCCAAAAACCTCAAATCATCTAGTAAATGTCTTAATCATGCTAAATAACTCAAGTTTCCATAAAATCCATTCACAAGAATTCCACACGTAAAGATTATTCAAGCTTCATTTCTCAATCTCATCATTAGATTTAATTAGGGTAATTCATTTTCAAAGTTTCAACACAAATCAAAGTAAACCACAAATGATAGTCTAAACCCTACCCCAAATCGCTTAAAACCATGAGATTCCTCCAAATCCTCCTTTCTAGGGTTTTGATTGTGGGGGTTCTTGGCTCCTTGGTGCTTAAATCCCAACTTCCTTGCTCCAAAGCTCGAGGTCTTCCCTTACTAACTCCCAATCATGCTCCAATCTCAAAGTCTTCGAGGGTGGAAGGCTAGGGTTTGATAGTTTGGGTGTGTTCTCTCATGGAGAGAAAGAAGGAGGAAAAGAGAAATAAGATTTTGTGGGCCTCACGTGGCCTAATGTGTTTTGGAGTCTTAAAGTTTGCTCTAAATTTCTCCAATGTTCGCGAAGGTTCTAAACTCATCCCAACAGTCCACTCAAGCGAACTATCCACCACTCGAGCAGTGACCCCTAAACCTGTGTTACTTCGATTTTAATTATTTCCAACTCAACTTTCCTACCCAAACTCTTATTGACTTAATCCAAATTTTTCCATTAAAGTTTACATCAATTCAATTCATATTCTTTTACTTTTAGACAATTTCAAATCTCATTACTTCAATTCCCACCAAATAGTTTATTAGAGTATATATCCAAAAATTTTGATCATGTCAAAAATATTCAACTAAAAATTTAAAACGTACCAGGTCTCTACAAAGTGCATAAGTGCCCTACCCCTTGATTTTCTTTTGAAAATCATAAAGGAGTGTGATTATCTTAGCAAATTATAAAACTTATAGTTGTCTATCCGTGCCTTAAGTTGTACCAGTCGATGGCAACATATGAGAGTTTATAATTGCCGGTTGGTGCCTAGTGTGGCATTTCGATACCTAGCTAAATTATGACGCCCCAAATCTCGAGGGCAACTAAAGCTACACTTAACTAATAGGGCTGCGGAAATTAAATAACAATAATATCCATACAGGCCAAAAAACAAAATAATGTAGAGTTATATATTACAGACCCAAATAAAAATTTTCTTAAAGTACACTGAACAATCAAAGAAATAGATGGACAGCCGCAGAAACTGGTACTTCGTGGCCAAAGAAGGCTAGGGCAAAAGCGTGAAACTCCTAATCACAGGAACCAATGCTCTATATCCACGTCAGCATACTCATCAATAGGCTCTTCTAGCTCCTTGGAACCTGGCATGAAATGCCAGAGAAAGTCACACCAACATACAAGTATTTTTCATACAAATAGGTCACATAACGACAACAATTTATACATAACAGGAGATATGTTAATGATAATGTTGTTCGTTTAAGTTACTAAGTTTAATTAGATCCTAAGTTATTCTAGGTTCGCCTAACCAACGTGAACCATCCTAGTCCTGATCCCAACCACGCAGACTAAGTCTACCAACTGATAGAAGGGTGTTCCTTTAGCCGTGGGATGACTACGTAGTTGAACTAAGTGTTCAACAGGGTCATCACTAACGGCAAGGTGTGGAGAATCACATCATCGACACAGTCTGGCCCTCGGATCTCAGGTTAAGGTCTAGCGTGGGATCGCGATATATCTAACTCCTATTATTACGCCACCCGAACCACCTTCGCCATGAGGTACTCTCTCAAAATCATAAATCGTAGCATATAGACTGGGGTACTCCCCCAAATCACAAGTAACCGTGCATATAGCACCTAGGGAACCGCCCTAAAATAACCATAGTACATAGCCGATATCACAATTCCAAATTCCATGAGACAAGTTACCATCCTAAAGTTCATTTTTCACCTTTCTCTTAAAATCTTTAGTGAACCCCGTAAAACCCATCCCGATAATGATGTGGCGTGATATAATATGCTAAAATTACAATTTTCTAACATATAAGGGAATTTATGCATGCGTGCGATTATTTAGCATGTAAGGTAAAAGGTCTACCCGATAAATCTAAAGTCACAATATAACACTTAGGCAAAAATACAATATACATGAGCCAACGATTTTTCTCAACTTGCATGTAAATAATTTAACTATTAAAATCATGTAAATACTTTAAGACAATACCACACATTTTAAATAATTAGCCATGCATAGCACGACATAGGAGAATCCAAAATAATAACAATAAGCACATAGCACATTGAACCACAGTCAGGATTTTCAATTTTAACTATTATTTTTATGGTTTTTTAAAATACTTAGAATTAAGTTCTAAAAATTGGTAGGTAACATATTTAGGATATTCTGAACACTTTTTATGTTGACCACTTTTCTGAATTTGATCTCTAAGGCCTCAGGTTTTGCAAAACAAAATTGTGTGATAGAATAGAGAATCTACTCCAGCATGGTGGCGTGATTTTCAGTCGGTTTAGAAATTAAAATGATGGACCTATCTATTTTTCTTGTTTTTTAAAATTTTTACGGAGGTAGATATATGAGTTATGAAGTTCTGAGAATTGACCTTGTATCAAAATCATTTTGTTTTTATTTTATATTAAGTTTCTACCAAACAGTGTCTAAATTTGGCACATCTTGGGAGAATCAATTTCATTTTCTCTATACTCAAGCTTTCCACGTGATTTCAGTTGAGTTTGAAAGATAAGATGTATATCTAGCTAATCACACCAATCTCACCTCGAGATCCCGTTTCTACCAAAAATGGTGTTGGTTCAAAGTTGTCCTTCTAGACAGTCCATTTTGACCATTTTAAAACCCAAATTTTAAAAATTATAATATGAGTGATCTAGATCTCGAGAAAAATCATGCATGTAAACAACATTACCACAAAACTACAGTAAACATTTTAGATCATATGAACAAATTTAGATCTAAACGAAAATTAGAGGAATATCAGATTTTATGCGAAAAATGCTTTTGGATAGATTTGAAATCAAAAAGTTCCTGTGATTTCTTGGCTCATAGAACCATGACTTATGCATGCCCGACTATATCTCTCACATATATGACTTCTATATGAGATATATACCATTTTCAAATATCAAAACCAAAAAAATAGAAGAAGAATGGTTGAAGAAGAAAATATAAAAGAAAATAGGGTTCCAAGATCTCATCTCTTTGCTTGAGCATGAATCTTGAGCCTTTTTTATTTTTGGAGCCAAGAACACCAATATTGAGAAAAATAGAAGTACATAGATATTGTTTCTACCTTCAATATGGGGCTGGAGTTGTTGGAAATGAAGAAGCTTGAACAAAAACACTAAAAAAATGAGCTCCAAGTGCAAGAATGTCACGCGCCAAACTCCGGGTCACGTGAATGCCCATATACAACCATTCATAATACCCAACCTAATGTTCACTCTCAGATATAAACTTACATGTATTATATATAACTACCAAAAGGGCTTACAATATGCACGGTTCCAACACCGATACATGTAAAAATACATCGTCCTAAAGAACAAAAAAGGAAGACTACAAATCTTCCGCCCCAACCGGCTTCTCCGAATCAACCTGCGTGACCGGTACCTGAAAAACATTTCAAATCCCACACTGTGAGCCAGAGCTCAGCAGAAACTAGACAAACATGTAATAAAAGCTAAACATGTTAGGAAATAAAGTGCAATTTTTTACTCTCTTTCAAACCTCAAAAGATCCAAAAGGATGAAAAATAAACTTTTCCAAGACTTTTGGCCAAAAATGGATGAAAAACAGTTAAGAAAGTTAGACATACCCTCACTCTTTTGGTCATAACTTTTTTTACAAAAAGAAATTTATCGTGAGAGTGGTTTCATTGGAAGAAGACTTCTGGGGCTTCCATTTGAGTACAAAAATGACCCAATTCGAAGTCTGAATGAGGAAGATATGATCAAAAGAAAATGACTTTGCACAGCTAGTCCGCTTGAGCGGACAGAGGGGAGCTCGATCACCCCAAAATCTCAGCCACTTGGCTGCTCAAGTGGATAGAGCTCCGCTCGAGCGTGCAGGCACCCGAGAAAACCCCATATTTTCTCCTATTTTGAGTTCCAAACCCCAAAACTCTCAAACACTCACAATGATGCTTCAAATCCATGTTTCCAACCCATAAACAATAAATTCAAGACTTCTAAACCTCTTTTCAACGACAATACTTTAAGATTATGGGTAAAATCTGTGAGACCTTGACCAGTTTTTTTCAGTATTTTTCAACGCGTGTTTACCGTTTTCGTGATAGCATGTTTTATATGTGTTTTTATGCATGATCGGATCTAGATATGCATGTGGGGTTGGTTCCCGGGGTTGTTCGGTATTGTAATACGAATTTTAAAAAAACAAAAATTTCTGGCGAGCCTATAAATTTCTAGCGTTAGATATTTTCAAAACTTCTTAACTAAGTTTTCTCTTTTTGGCTCTGCCTTCTCTCTAACTTCTTGGGGGCCTGGGGCTCGATTTTCGACAATCCAACAGCGGATCCTTGCTTTTGGCATCGAGGGCTACGTCGAGTTTTTAACTCACCAAGGTAGGATCCTAGACTCTCATATCTTATAAGGGTGCTATGTGTAATTGTATGCATTTTTACCGATTAAAATGCATGAAATCTAATTTTGTTTCAAAAGTTACGTTTTGGGTTCAAAACTATTTTTCGTCGATTTTGGTTGGACGAAATCATGTTTCGGGTGTTTCTTTTGAGATTTGGGTGTTAGGCTTGGGTGTGCGTATGTTCAAGGGTGTTGGATGGGAGTTTGAAGGCTTCGTTTTAGGGTTTTGGTGGCTAAACCCGTAGCTCGGAGGTGGGTTCTGCCTTGGTTCAGTCAACTAAACTTGGGAGGTCAGTCGACTGGATCATGGTTCAGTCGACTAGATCATGAGGTCAGTCGACTGACCGGTGTTTTGGGGCATTTTTGTGAGATTCCAGTAGCATGTTTGGGTCGACTCGGTGGGGGACCAGTCGACTGAGTCCTGTGTGGGAGCTTTGGTGTTTTAGTGGTTTTGGTGGTCGTGTGGTGGCCTCTCGATCAATCGAGTTATGGGGCTTAATCGACTGCTCTCCTCTAGTGGTTTTTCTATTGATAGGATTATGGGGTCTTGTCGATTGAAGTCACGGAGAGAGTGTTGGTCAGTTCATGCGAGGTATTAAAGCACAGTGGTGTGTGTGGTGGTTGGTGCATCGTTGGGTGCGGGACATGTGGGTTCGTTGTTCGTTTTAAAGATGTTTTTTGGTAAAAAACCATTTTGTGGGAGGTTTGGTGTTGGCTTTCGAGTTAGGTTTTGGTTTTTTACGTTGTTGGTTGTCTGGGTGAGAGGACCGACCGTCTAGCTGAGTGGATGTCGGGTTATGTGGTATGTGATGTCATGGTGGGATATGTGGCGTCGTTATGTGAAACGTCGTGTTTTACATGGTTATGTGCATTTAAAACTTTAGTTTTTGTTATGCATGTTGCAAGACGGATATGTGGTCTTGAAGTACCTAAAACTCTGATTTTAGTAACACGTATGTGTGTATGGTTATGTCGGCGGACGAAAAAGTGGTCCGTGAACAGAAAAGCGGTTCGGTGAATGTTAGCTCTAGTTAACAGGGACGAAAAAGGGATTCGATGAACGTTAACTCTAGTTAACATTGCATGTGTGTGTGCGTAGAAATCGGAGGGACGGAAACGTGGTCCTAACGATGCATTTTATGTGTGTGAGTTTAAAGGATGAAAAAGTAATCCTAAAGATATGTGTGTGTGTAAATCGAAAGAACGAAAAGGTGGTCCTAATGATGCAATTGTGTGCAGGTATCTGAAGGACGGGAAAGTGGTCCTAAAGAGGCATGTGTTATGTATTGCACGTAGTGCATTGTGTGCGTTGCGTGTGTCGCGTGAGTTGCATGTGTTGCGTGCGTTAACTCCGGTTAACGGTGTAGTAGTTGGGGCTATGGTCCTTCGGTGAGAGTTCGAGAAAATCTTTGTGATGGGTGTGTACCACTGTGTTTCTGTAGAACTGTGGCATATGGCTCATAGGAGTCGATTTTTACATGTGAAGTATTATAGCAAATTCGTATGTACACAAAATCGTTTTTCAAACTGTTTTGAAGGCTCCTGTGCGTCGTCATATAAAACTATTTTCAAACTTGTTTTGAGGTTCAGGCGAGTCGTTACATACATTTTACATCTGCTAGCATGTTTAGCTTATATCGCATGCTTGCCTAGTTTCTACTGAGCTTTGGCTCACGATGTGAGATTTGAAATATTTTTCAGGTACCAGTCACACAGGTTGATCTGGAGGTCCCAGCTAGGAGGAAGATTTGTAATCTTCCTTTTATTTCTTTTGAACCATGTATGTTTACATGTTAGCGGTATTGGAACCGCGTGTTGTAAGCCTGAGAGCGATATCTATTTAAATGCATGTAAGCTTTATTTTGAGAGTATAACATTGGGTTGGGTGTTACGTTTGGTTATTTGTGGATGTTTCACGTGGCCTGATGTTTGGGGCGTGACAATTTGGTATCAGAGCTCTGGGTTCGAATACCTAAGAGCCGTGTGAAGAGGGTTCATCACCGTGTGAGGTTGATTGCGTGTGCTTGATTGCATGTGCGAAACTATTTTGATAGCATGAGATATGTGCTAACGTTGTGTATATGTGAGCATGGGGGTTGAACCTTAGTAATGATTAATCTTGCCTTCGGGTGTTTGGATTAACAAGATTGGAAGCCGAGTTAGAAATGCGTTTGGCCGACGTGTTTTCTGGCAAGGAATCTGAACAGGTTATCCAAATGGACACGTTGTTCTTGTCGGTTCTCCTCGGTATGTGGAGTTGTTTAGCTTGAACCTATGTGTTAGCATGCTATGTGGTTGGCGTTTATGTTCATGCGATATGCTATATCTTATGTTTTGTTTTCCCTTTCATATAGACGTAATGTCTGTGAGGAGAGGATGTGGCCGTGGTCGAGGCCATGGCAGTGGTTTTGGCCGAGGGGATGTGTCTATCCCTGATGCTAGGGAAGCAAATGCTCCCCAAGGACATGTTGACGTGGCAGGGTTGCTGCGTGTGTAGATTGGCTCCATTGGCCAGCTGGTTGAGACCTCTAGGGGAGAGGAAGAGAGCCCGAGTTGAGGGCAACGGTGGCGATGCAAGAGTTTAGACGTATGGATCCTCCTACCTTTACTGGGGATCATGATCCTACAGTGGCTACCGAGTGGTTGGAACTGGTGACCCAAACCCTCGATACATTACAAATTGTGGAGGATGATTTGCGGGTTCCTTTTGCTACTTTTCAGTTGAGAAAGGATGCTCACGTGTGGTGGAAATACACCCGAAATACTGTGAAGGGCACGTGGGCAGCTTTCACAGGGGTTTTTCTGGAAAAGTATTTTCCAACTTCATCTAGAGATCTATACAAAGAAGTGTTCTACGCTCTCCCTCAGGGGGCGATGAGCATTGTTCAGTATGAGGCCAAATTCACCAGTCTATCCCGATTTGCATCAGAGTTGGTGGGAACATATGAGTTGCAGTCAAGGAGGTTTGAGCGGGGCTTGAGGACGGAGATCAGAGAGCGAGTGGCAGGGATGGGGCTGCATGTTTTCCCAAAGCTGGTGGAGTCGACAGTGAGGGTTGAGAATACCTTGAACGAGATTCGAGGTTCGAGAGAGATTAGAGCACCGCAGGGCGGGATGGAGGCTCAGTCAGGTGGACACTCCAGCAAGAGGCAGAAGTCCTTTGGCCCTAGTTTTCACCCATCTGGGTTACGACAGCAGTTTTCTGCACCAATACCATCGACGGCCTTGTCTGAGAGGAAAGAGCAGAGGGAGTTGACCTGTTATCGGTGCAGGCAGCCTGGACATCGTGTGGCGAATTGTCCAGAGTCAAAGCAGTCTCAGGGTTTGGTGCCAGTTCAGGTGCAGCAGAGGAAGCCGCTGTTTTGTTTTGGGTGTGGTCAGATAGGGCATATTGCCAGGAACTATTCTCAGGGAGCCAGTGTGCCGAGCACGGCTGGTGCAACACCAGTACAAGACCGATGGGGTTATCAACAACTAGCAGTATAGACTTCTCAGGTAACAGACTGTGGTACATCAGTTCAGTCTGTGCGACAGTCGGCAGTCCCATGTTATAGAGAGCAGGCCAGGATGACACAGGGCTGAGTGTATGCTCTTGCAGATCCTAGTTCTTTTAGGGCACCAGTTGTGCCTGACAATGCGGCTATATGAGCAGAGGTACCTTTTGAGTATGCAAACTTTGCGGAAGCATCACGTTCTTTTTCATCTGTTTGGGCAGTGGGTGATGGGCTCCGTGGGTTGTGTGCTGGGTGTTGAGATGCTGGTTGGTGAGCTTGTGAGGTGGGGATGAGATGTAGATCTCGTGTCCTTGAAGTAGTTAGCCATTGTTTAGGATGCCTGACCTTGTTTGACTATATCTTAGGATTGATTTGGTTGAGTACCTCTCGTGCCTATGTCAATGGTGATCGGCGAGGTTGTTTCTTTTTTACCTTGTGCTGAATTTCGGGAACGAAATTCCTTTAAGGGGGGTAGAGTTGTGAGACCCTGACCCATTTTTTTTTTTGACATTTTTCAACGCGTGTTTACCGCTTTCATAATGGCATGTTTTATATGTATTTTTATGCATGATTGGGTCTAGATATGCATGTAGAGTTGGTTCCCGGGGTTGTTGGGTGCTGTGATGCAAATTTAAAATAAAAATTGGCAAGCCTATAAATATCTGGCGTTAGATATTTTCAAAACTTCTTAACTAAGTTCTCTTTTTGGCTATGCCTTCTCTCTACCTTCTCGGGGGCCCGGGGCCAAATTTTTTACGATCCAATAGCGGATCCTTGCTTCTGGCATTGGGGGCTACGCGTTCATCTGGGCAGAATTTCATTCCGATGAAGCTTGATTTTGCACGTAGATCGAGACGTTGAGTTTTTAACTCACCGAGGTAGGATCGTAGACTCTCGTATCTTATAAGGGTACTACGTGTAATTGTATGTGTTTTTACGGATTAAAATGCATGAAATCTGATTTTGTTTCAAAAGTTGAGTTTTGGGTTCAAAATTATTTTTTGTCGATTTCGATTGGGTGAAATCGTGTTTCAGGTGTTTCTTTCAAGGTTTAGGTGTTAGGCTTGGGCATACGTTTGTTCGAGGGTATTTGATGGAAGTTTGGAGGCTTCGTTTTGGGGTTTTGGTGGCCAAACCTGTAGCTCGGAGGAGGGTTCTTGCCTGGGTTCAATCGACTGAACCTGAGAAGTCAGTCAACTAGATCATGAGGTCAGTTGGCTAACCGGTGTTTTGGGGCATTTTTGCAAGATTCCAATAGCATGTTTGCGTTGACTGGGTGGGGGTCCTGTCGACTGGTCCTGTGTGGACGTTTTGGTTTTTGGTGGTTTTAGTGGTCGTATGGTGGCCTCTCGGTCGATTAAGTTATGGGGTTCAATCGACTGCTCTCCTCTAGTGGTTTTTCAGTTGATAGGATTATAGGGTCCTGTTGATTGAAGTCACAGAGAGAGTGTTGGTCAGTTCATGCGGGGTGTTAGAGCACGGTGGTGTGCGTGGTGGTTGGTGCATCGTTAGGTATGGGACGTGTGGGTCCATTGTTCGTTTTAGAGGTTGTTTTTGGTGAAAACCGTTTTGTGGGAGGTTTGGTGTTGGCCTTCGGGTGAGAGGATGGGTCGTCCGGGTGAATGGATGTCGGGCTATGTGGCATGTGATGTCTATTGGAGGCAATACTGTTAAGATCATTGTTTTTGCAAATGATTTTCAATAAAAAATTAACTGGACGGACAAACACCGAAACGGTCTCTAGATAAAACTTTTGACGACGAACGACCAAAATAAAACCCGTGCAACCAAAGTTAATTTAGAAGAATACCTTTTGTCATTTGATTTCGAGTTGAAGCTCCTATTAGATCTTCTACCGTATTTTCTTATGCAATCCTTGAACGTAGTGTGGGCTATAGACTATCGAGAACTCGTACCAGAAGAACCCAGATATATTTAGTCTTGAAAGGCAAAATATGATATATCAATAATATAAAATTAGTTCAGCCTACCCGCGTATATATAGCGCTATAACAAGGACCTGGGGAGTAATTATGAGTAAGACTTCCAATGGAACACAGATACCTACCAGTGATTTCTGCAATTATGGAAAGACGCAGTGGTTTCTGTAATTTCTATAAAACACTGAATTACAGTTCACACTACTAAAGAACTATAATTGCACTCTGACCCTGTAGACAACCCAATTTGACCATGCCTAATCTTAGGTGAATCCGATGATGAAAATAGGTGGAATAGTGCCTCAGTACGATCCTTGAAAAGTGATCCAAGCTCGGTATTTGAAATCGGAACCTTCAAACCATTGAAATTTTGTCGAACCATCGAAACTTGCTGCCAAAGTAAGGAGACCGCCATGTTTATTGTGGCGACCGCCATAGAACTTTGTGGAAACCCTAGCCAAAAGTGGTGACCGCCACATTTCATCTGGAGACCGCCAACTCGTATCATGGCGACCGCCATAGAACATTGTGGAACCTTTTCAAAAACATGGCGACCGCCAACTTGCATTGTGGCGACCGCCAACTCCAATTGGCCTGACATGCCATAAAATTTGGCAATATCTCATTGGTTGAAGAACTCTATAAATACCGTACCTCTGGTACGTTTTCAAGAAGAGAATTTGAGTGTGAGGTTTTGAGAGTAAAGCTCTGCCGAGTCGCCGAGCAATTCCGACCACCGACGCCGAAACCCTGCCGAAATACCTAGTTCCGAACCTCCGACACCTACATTGAAGCCTTGCTTGGATCACTACCCGAGGATTAGACCACCGAGGCACATTCCACAACTGGAGGATTCCCCGACAATCTAGGTATCCTGCTTAGATCCCCGATCTTTCTAAACTCCACTACCTCTCTTTTAGAGTGACCGGGTTACTTTAATAGTTCTATCTTTATTACTTCTTTTATTGCTTCTACTTATTTCATTTATGTTTAAGTTCAATTTTTAGCTTACTTAGTTTACTTGTTTTTAGTTCTTTATTTACCTGCATTAAGCCTATTAAATCATTAAATGGTACTAACATATTTTGGCAATTACAACTTAATAATGTTGTTAATTATTATAATAATGCACCTATATTTATGTAGATGTAGTAATCATTACTACATTTCACATTAAAGTTAAATAATTATTTTTAATTTATTTCATCTTTCTAGCATTAGTTAATTTTCTTTACTAGAATTTATTTTCATTTATTTTCTTTTATAGTAATGTTAATTTAATGTTCTTTTCTTTTAAGTATTAGTTTTTTTTTTTTTTTTTAGCATCTAAAGTTCCTTTTCTTTTCTTGCAATTTAACTTTAATTTCTTTTCAATGCATCATTTTCATTTTTTTTTTCTCTTCTTGTAATATTAGTTTAGTACTCTTTTAATAACTTTATTTTTCTCTTCTTTTTCTTTCCTTTTAATAGTAGTGTAATTTATTTTTTTTAGCATTTCTTTTCTTCTTTTTTAATTACTAGCTTTAATTTTCTTGCATTTTCTTTTCTTTTCTTGTCCTATTATTGTTAGC
>JAULJZ010055491.1:0-13797 GCA_032270985.1 Heliamphora pulchella
CCGAGAGTATATCAAAATGTCATATATGAATACAATCACGAATTGGTCTAGAAAACTTTTAAACACTTGATTCATCATGTCCATAAACACCGCAGGCGCATTCGTTAACCCGAAAGGCATCACCACAAATTCATAATGCCCGTAATGGGTTCTCAAGGCAGTCTTGGGTACGTCTGACTCTCGCACTTTCAATTAATGATATCCTGACCTCAAGTCTATCTTTGAGAACACTTTGGTTCCTTGCAATTGGTCAAACAGGTCGTCTATCCTAGGCAAAGGATACTTGTTCTTAACAGTCACCCTATCATCTATCTTTAACACCAATTTTTACACACACTTTTAACTACCACTCTAGCCTTACGACCATCAAGATTAATACCGCCACCTAAACCTAATGCATCACTAGGGCTAAACATACCACATAGACTAAACGCTTCACAGGTATATGCTTACCCATACTAACCCAAACACAACCCTCGTCATACCACAATATACATTCGCATCTTTTCTTCACATACGTACCACTCACCCAACAATACAGTAACCGTACTGTTCTAACTCCCGATTCTAAAATCTCTTACCATCATCACTCAATCCCTTCACACGTTCTCTGTCGCACAACCGAACCAAAAACCACTTTTGCACTTTAACTATTTTATCTACCCGCATTTTACCAAGACACTCGATTCACTCAAGGCCAAATTACAAAAATCATACCCATTAATTCGTACAGTTTTACTTACGCTTCCACTATTCTCATCCAAACACTTATTACTTCCGCGAACTCACACTAAGTTGCTTCGTAACTCCACCAGAAACACTAGAATTATATCACCCTTCAACTTCTCATCCATACATTGCCATAAGAAAATTCCTTCTCTATACAAGAAACCTTTATGCATTAATCTAAACAGGTTTTCCCTAACGGGTCACATCACAAAAGATTTTTGAAAGTAACTTCCATGTGACTCACACCGATACCATAATGAAAACTGAATACCAACTCCATACGAGTTACACAATCTATATGTTAAACGAATATAAATCAATACTTAAAAACTTACCGCATGAACAACTTAGTCTGTCTAAAATGCGCACTCTACCGCTCAAGCAATTTTCAACGTCAGCAGGACTAACTGTTTCCACAAACTCCTTGGTACCCAAATTCTTAGTCATTTAACTAAAGAGTTGTAGGTCCTTTTGGCCCGCGTTACAATTCATCTTGCACTATGTTCACTCGTCTTGCGTAGTTGTTCATCTTAAGAACCGTCCTCCTTGTTCTAATCTGAAAACTTAATCCATTCTTGAACCTTCTACATCTTATCTCTTCATCAGGTATAAGTTAGGTGGCATATCATGACAAGTCTATAAACTTCATCTCAAATTTTTCCACAGTCATCCTTCCTTATTCCAGGTCGATGAATTCTTGCTCTTTCTCATGCTTATAGTTTACGGGCTTGTACTACACGTCGAACGTTTTCTCAAAACGATCCCAAGTGATTCTCTAGGGTACGGGGGGTTCAACTACTGGCACCAGCATCTTCAAGAACTGTTCCATGGCTTCCCACCAGTGGTATATTTCTCCCCTAAACATAAAAGCTAGAGGTTAAACCTATTATCCGCATCTACCGCTAACCTATCCAGAATACGCACGACATCTTTCAATCAGTTTTCTACTTCTGCAAGTCTAAGGGTTCCTATGAACTTCTTTGCACCCAGATTCTTAAATTGTTTGATAAGGGGTTACTGTTCCTCTCAGCTCGCATCGTGATCCAACTTGCGTTCTGTTCGGTAAGTCTTATGATTGCCTCCAACATCCTAGTAGTTGGATCAGGTTCCACCGGTTCCACTTGCGGAGATTCTTCTTGTCGTGCCTCATTATACTAGTTCGGGTTGAATGACGCTTCATCCGAGTCTCTCCATGCTCCTTCCAATCGTAGGAAAGCTATGTCTTCGGGCTCGACACAGGAGTCCAACTTATAGACATAAGGATAAGAATAAACTGTCTACGAAAGGTTTTAATGACACAAGGTTCATCCTCCTTAATCAGATAACCCACTTAGACTTGGCAAAACGACATTAACATAAGTTGATAACTTGCTTAGACTTCGCAAACTGACAGCAACACAAGACCCCTCCCGGATTATCTCCCCAATCTGATAACTTGCTTAGACTTTCAATTAGGACCCTGCATCTGCAGTACGCATTTCCCAAATGGACCTCAATGCTAGTCAGTCAGATGCCCAAAGGCAAAGGTATGACAACCCCAGGCCTAAACCACTCTTCTCAACAGACCGCGAGACGACACACTTAACCTATGGTCCATCACAGACCACACTCTGACAAGTTTACATAACCTATAACCTAGAACTCTGATACCAAAATGTAACACTCCGCTCCCGCAAGGTACCAATTCAACACAAAGGGATAAGATCCCGTCGCAGATCGGCAGCCCAAGAGATACACAAGGAGTAAACTTAAACAACCACAATTATCTTAATATCAAAAGAGGTAAACATGAGTCACTAGGGATTCACCATCCCAAGGCATACATTACTTCTAAAAGGTCAAAAACCTTCAAATCTTATACATGAAGCTTTGCCAACACTAAAACTAAACAAAAGAAAGACTAGCCAAAACGGTTTCCAACACCAGAACCAAAACTACTCGATGACGCCTGTGGTGGACCAACTCTTAACCATTCCTGGTAACTGCAATCACAAAAGTTATAGGAGAGTGCACTTAGCATTATCAAGAACAAAAAAGACAGTTACTTAGTTAAGAATAACTAAAAAATCTTTTCAAAAATAGTTCATCACATTTTTCACGAAAATATAGATATTGACGCATTTGCTTGAACATGAAAATTTCACAGATTATACAGAACCTTCTCAGTATTACAAATATAAATATGTTCCTAGCTCAACCGCCACAAATTTAAAATGCATGACCACTTCTCAAAACTAGACTCAAACCCTAGCAATGTCCAAGTAGTCGTCAACCTCACGACCGGGAGTTCCGACGGTACTGTAACCTCAATTCTCAATGCACGGATAGCAACATGATAGAATGAGGGCCACTCTCCACCATGCACGAATGGTATGTGCTGTCTGGGACTTAGCCCGCAACGCCTTTAAGGAAAAATCCTCCGTTTAATGGGAAACCCCCCCTAAAGGGACAAATGAAAAACCCATAGTTGGGTAACCTCCCTCATAATGGGATAAAAAGGGCCGAAAACCCTAGTAATTTGGTATTTTGGAACAACCACACAACATTAATCATACTTTCATAATAACATCATGCTAGCTCAAAACAGCATAGATAGCACACTTGAATTAAAGACATCATGGCATTTGAAAACAACAGGTTCATGCAATTATCAAAACTGGCCATAGTTCAAAACATGCGCTTCAAAGCATTTTCATGCATCATTTAGATAACTTAAGTTCAAGATAATGGCTAAGCACTCTCACCTTGCATAATATGCATATGAACTGAGCCTCCCCCTGGCAAGTTAAGCAGGACCCCCAGGTTCTACAACCTTTGAGCTTAACAAGCAAAACACGACTCGACTGTTAATCACGGTATCCTCCCCCTTTAGGGTAAAACTAAAATGATTCTAACCGTGGAATGTTTTCTTGATATTTGGGACTGTGGTTACTTTGTTTTTAGGTTTAAGGGGTACTACGCGCTTGTCCAATCCTTCACTTGTTTAAGGATTTCATTTAACCATTAGTTTTTCTCTTCCAAAACGTTAAATTTCAAAGTACCGCAGCATCTTGAGGTGCTCAGACTTAGAATTGGATTATGATTTTTAAACACCATCTAGATAAAAAATATTTCCTACAACTCTCATGTTTAACACTAAGACCAAATCCTAAGGCAAAAGGGTGAACATTTCATCCCAAGCAAAAATGGTTCAGCACTTTCTCAAGATTTTACCCAACATTATGCTTCTGTTGCTCTCGTATTTGGGGTATCAAATTAAGTCCAAATGAGCCTATTTTATAGTATGTTCTAGTTCAACATGTCTCCTACAAGTTTTATGTTTAGAGCTAAGGGTAGTTGTTTGAAACAAGTTAGACTTGTTGGCCATTTTAAAAAGTAGGTTCTGTCAGCCGCGAAAACTCAACAGAACCGGTTTTGGACAGAGGGTTTGAAACGGTTTTGGGGTATATCATCCAGAGGCTTTAAGGTTGAATTTTGGGCATCAAGTACTTCAATATGTTAGCTACAATGTTCATGTATACCACTTTTGGAATAGGTCACTAAAAATAGGAATTTTGGGTTACACAAAAATATGTGACAGAATGTTTCTTGGAGGCTGAAACTCAACAAAGACTTTCAAAGGGGTTTTCACCTATTAAAACTCACTATTCTGTTATGATTCTTGGTGGGTAGATAGATAGACATGCTATCTAAAACTTTCATGTTTTAGCCAAAACTCGGATCTCATTTTAAACTAGGGATTTTAGGTCTGCACTATTGATTGGTCTTAAAACCAACACACTTTGGTAGAATTGCAATATCTCGAGTTTTAATTACTCAAATGAGTTCAAACTAATTTTGGATGAAAGTTAACACAAAAAGCTTACCCTGGACATAAAAATCATGCTTAGATCAAATTTCTACATTGAGTTATGATATTTCAAATCTCAGGGAAGAAAGGTTGAAAGGCTCAAGTTGCAGGCCATGTTTAGATCTAGTCTCCTAGCATCATGTGCGTTAATGGTTGGTCCATTTTCTTTACATCCATATTTTGTACACTCAAATATGACAATTACAGAACCTTTTCATGCCATGGATCCATTAGAAAATCTCATGAAAACTTCATGACACAACAGCCACACCAAGACAGTCCTAAAATCTCATCATGACGCCTTTTCGATTCATATTCGATTCTTGATCTTTAATTGGTGTTTTCAAATGATGAAAGAGATGTTTGATAGGTGTAAAATCAGATGTGTTAGAGTCTTGCTTACCTTAAATAGATCACTCTTTGATGATTTGGATCAAGGACTTAGCTTTAGCAACCATGGATTGCACCAAAATTTCTTGGTTCTTCTTCTTTCTTCTTCTTCCTTCTTCTTTCGTTTTCTTTCACTCTCTCTCTCCCTCTCTACATGCACGAAATTATTGAACAAAAAGGGTGGGTTGGGTCTCTTTTTATAGCCAAAAGCTGTAATGCTTCGGTCCCGTTTTAATATAATTCAAATATATTTCTTGAAAGCAAACCCAATATGAAAGCCATTTCTTTACAAGCTATGCCTGTAAATGCTCTATTTATATCCAAAATCTATTTAAAAACACATGAATCAGACATTCATCAACCAACACACCCAGCGAACCCCGCTCGAGTTGACTCATGACCGCTCGAGCGGTCATGTACCCGAGACCTCTTTTCCCAAAACCATGAAAATTTTTCTAAAGCTGAAAATAACAACCATTTCTTCTCTTTCTTGAAACATGAATTCAAACTCTTAAAACAAAATCTGGAATACTCACATAAGCTTAAATTGTCCATCCTTTCCATGAAAACTAAGATCTCCACTTCATTAACAAAAATCACCATAAACAGGAACTAAGGTGTTCAATCATTACACAGTAAACGGCCTCACATGCATGCACAACATGAATATATATGACTCTAAGGCCTTACAACACGGGATTCCAACGCTTAATTACAATATTCCGGATATTCAAAAATAAGAATACAATTCCAACTCTCAACAACTGACTATCCCAAAGGAAATACAATCTCACACACTACGCCAAGGGTCCAACAACTGTCGTCTCAGTCCATGAGCTTCTTCCCGCTATCACCTGAAATGTTGTTAAATAACATGAGCCAAAACTCGTAGGAACAAGACCAACCCCGAATACATGCGTGGTATGTGAAGATGGTTATGCAAGGTGCACGCATAAGTTTAATCAAAACATCTTGTTTGTTTCCCAAATAAATTATCATTGCATAACCGAGTTTTATAAAAAGGGTTATTATTCCCTACTTCTTAGTTTCCATGAAATCACCCAATTTACCATTCTTAATTAATCAAACACATTCTATCTATTTTTATCAACCAAACAGGTTTTCACATTTCACAATCTTCTCAATTTCTTCACTTAAAGTTTCAATAACCCAATTCCCTTGCCATCTCCCATTATCCAACACGTTTTACCGTTTGTTCCATTTTCAGATTAAGATTTTATCAACCCGATTATTTACAATGCACACCAATGCACGCCAACACACACACACTTTGTTGGCACTTACACACTTTACCAACTCGTGGTTCAAAACTTAGGCACCAGCGTCGGACGAGTGTATAGATCCCCGTAACGTTACACTCAACCCGGTCACACAGGCCCCATGAAGTAACAGAACGTGCTATACCCCGACACGACTCGTCCTTTCCCGATTTACTAGCCGGCAGGCAGACAACCCAATCTGCCAATTTTTCGATCTTTCACTGAGGAGCAACTAGTGCCCAACCTTAAACGATTCCTTGGATCCACAAACCGGTCCTTTTTATCGTATCATAAAACAACACACACGTGTGAGTCCAACCCAAATGGTTCCTCTCACCAAACCCGTATCACATACACATGCGAGTCTAACCCTAAAGGTTCCTCTCGCCAAGCCCACATCACATACATGCGCGAGTCCAACCCTAAAGGTTCCTCTCGCCAAACCCACATAATTATATATTTCCATTATTCACAAGTTCATTGTTTTTGGAGTTCAAACCCAAATTAACCATTATATGGTTCCAAATTCACAAATTCATCGGCTTTATCCATTGAAACCCACAATTTATGCTTGACATCAACATGTGCCACGTAGATTTATAAAATTAACCTTACAATAGGTTATGACAACCATTAATTTAACCAACAATCCCATCAATTTCATCATACCGGTTCTCTAAACCCAAAACCCCCAATTCTCATAACATTAGCTCAAATCCTAAATCCGAATTTCTCATTTTTGCAATCTAACCCCCATAAATGACATTGTCATGATAAAAACATGTTAAATCCTTCATAGATTCAAGATTAAACCCTCATTATCATCAAATTTCAATTTAGGGCTTTGAAAACATGTATTTCATGCTTTTGTGTTCACAAATTGGAAATCACAACACATATCACAAAAATATTCCAATAAAGTCTTAGATCCTACCTTAGGGATGCTAGATCCACAAGAGAAAGCCTCAAACAAGCTCCATCCATGAGAATCTCCCATCGCACGGTGAGAAAAGCTTCTTTAACGCCAAGACCGGGCCTCCAACGATCAAGCCACCAAGAGGGAGCCAAGAAAACTCACTTGGAGGAGCCATACAAGCCCTAAACAACTCTCAAACCCAAGCCCTAACTCTCACCCACACTCTAGAGAGAGGAAGATATGGAAAGAATGAGAAAAAAGGAAGCCTCACGCGACTTTTAAAACCTCAGCTCCGCGACAGTCCGCTCGAGCGGTCCCCATCCAGAGAACCTCTCGGCCACCTCTCCGCTCGAGCGGGCTCCCTACCGTTCGAGTGGTCAACGCTGGGAGACATACCTAACTGAAGCTGCACTGAACCATACATCCACAATACATCATCCAGCCATGTTCCTCTGCATAATTTCACCCTTAACCATCAAGAACGAGCACATACAAGCTCAAGAATTAATTCTCACGCATGATTTGCACTCCCAAACATCTCCACTGGACATAACACAATTGTTTTCAGTAATGCTTCAAAAATAACAAGGGTCCAAATCGCTACAATCTCCCCCACTTAGGAAATTTTGTCCTCGAAATTCAACACTGGGACTTGAATCAACTGACTGGTCATTGGTAATCCACAACATCCATGCCACTTGTCCTCACACAAACGGTCCCACTAACACACAGGTTACTCTAACGTTGACGAACCGAGATCCAACTCACGTCACCGAGGCATTATAACGCAACCCACTTCAGGTGCTACCAACCCAAACTATTACGCGTATTGCACAAAACCAATCCAAAATCCGTACTGGTTTCAATACATTCCACATCTGTTTGTAACGATTGCAATCTTGTGACGCAGAGGGTTATCCTCATAAGAACCAACACACGTCGCCAGACTTCAATACTGCACACACTCACATCTTATTCAAGCCCTCGCGGTCAACTATCAAATACAAAACTCAATACCACTTCATCTTCCCACGTATATAAGGAATACTGCCACTTATACTAAAGAGATGCTCGTACCCGAGCAAGAACAATGAACACTCGGCTTCAGAAAAAGAAATTCACGTAGATCATCGAGAACTTCTAAAGAACACGTATAAAACATTCAATGTAAGCCTCCTCCCTTGTCAATCCTCAACCGCCTACTTGCTCACCAACCACAATCTTCCTGTCACGAAAACACTAAGTGTTATATCATCGTTGTGACACCCCGTTCCCCGGGTATGTCAGGACATATGTACCTATAAATAAGGGATATATTCTAACCGATTGTTTATAAATACATAAGATAACTATTACATCATTAACGATTCAGAAGTTGTTCAAATACTTAATAAGTATAGTCATCCAGAAAACTTAACAAAAGTTACATCATGTCCGTGGAAAACTTGAACAAAAAGATCAAAAAGAGACGCCTACGTCATCAAACTGTGTCGTTGAGGTCGACCTGCTCCTGCCACTCTCCCTCTTCTGCAAATTCTTCCCCTTCAATGAACCCGCCTTCCTCAAAGGGTCCCTCTTCATCTCCGGTGGCATAAATACCATGAGTCGGAGCCCAGAAGCAAATTCCCTAAACCGTCTAACAAACTCGCGACAAGATATTTCACAATTCTTATTGTATAGCACCCAATGCAAAGTTACAGGCTACTTATCATTTTAAACAGGATGAACATATATAAGAACAAAAGAATAAGTGTGTGATGCAAATGAATGCAATGCAGATGCCCAATCCTAAGAACATCCAGAACAGTATCAAGAATTCCACACCGGGAATTACAGAGTAGACTTGATGGCTCTTGATCACCTTTCACCTATCCTCGCCTCGTTGCGAATAGTAAATTTTCATTGCTGAGCTTTATACTATAACTGTTTTACTCAATGGCAATGGCGTGGGGACCGACCTTTATCTAATTTTACCCATCCTTATTCCAGGTTGACCAGTCCCACCTTAAGAACAAGGATACTCATTAGGTGTCAACCCAAAGTCTAAATTAATGCTAGTGACGAACCCATAGTGCCTAAACCTCCTTTTTATAATCAAAACCTCCAATGTCATTTCAAAACATGGCAACCAGGGACTCTCTAGACCTACAATCACAGTATTACGATTTTCATATCACCCAACCCAATTTGAAAGATACGAAAGGACTCCAATAATCCAAGAAGCAACTTGTGAATGTTCATGGTGTGAAACATGTTTCTTGTGTGCAATTTATCATGGCAAGGCGTATAAACGTGGTAGGGCACATGGTACAACTTGATAAAGCAATAAGTACAATCTTATGAAGCATAACCGCAATTTAAACAACATAGACTCGAACCATTGGCATGAGTTCATCAAAAGCATCATTTTTATATACTAATTACTCACAAAGTTCATACAAGGTTCACACACTCAAGTCTCATACAAGGCTAACACTTGGCAAATTTTAGGTACAAGTTTTAATTGCTAGTTTTAAGTTTACGACAGCGTTTTGAAACACTTACACATAGATTTAACTTCTGATATTTTAACAACAATTAGATAAAAATATTTCCTATAATTTTTATATTTATCACTAAGGTCAACTCCTAAGGTAAATAGGTCATTTATTTTATTTTAGTAAAAACGGTTTAGCAATTTACAGAGAAAAACATAAGAATTGAGCCTCTGTTTGCCACTGTTTTGGGGCATCAATTCAAGGGCTATGACTCTGATATTTGGTGAGCTTCTAGTTTAAGAAATTCCCTACAAATTTCATGTTTTGAGCTAAGGAATGTTATTTGTAAAAAGTTTGAGATTTTGGCCAATTTATAAAGAGGGTTCAGTCAGCCTAAAAAGGATCTGCAGAGTGTGTTTTTAACATAGAATGTTTAAAACTTTTGGGGTATCATCCGAGTGTATTTTGGACTGATTTTTTCTCAGTAATTAGTTTAATAAGTCTGCTACAAAGTTCATGTTTACCACTTCTGGATTTAGCTTCTAAAAAGTTAGGTTTTCGGTCCCACAAAAATGTGTGACAGAGAGGTCTGTCAATCACCGAATCTCAACAGTGACTTTGGAAAGTGTTTTGACCCACCAATACATCTTATTTTTTGTTCAGTTTTGGTGTACGGAAAGATAAATATGTCCTCTACAAGTTTTATGTTTTGACCTAAGCTTGTTTCGCATTCTAACTTATGGTTTTTAGGTATGTAACTCAGAGTGGTCAAGATCTAACACTCTTTAGAAAAAAAAATGATATATCTGGAGCTCTACCTAACGAAATCACCTCAAACCAATTTTTCATGAAAGATAACTCCAAAATCTAGATCTGGACAGAAAAATCACTTTAAGACCATTTTCCTACATTTAGTTATGATTATTTAAAGTCGGTGGAAAAAAATGAATAAGTCCAGAAAATCAAGCTACTTAGGGTTTTGATTGCTTAGCTTATATTGTGTGTATTTTTGACATATTTTCTTTGCATGCATGTTATAAACTTACACAAATCAAAACTCCATAATATGTTTAGGCCATAAAACTCAAAATAAACACATGTAAATACATATAAGGCTTACTCAATAATGAACAGTCTCTAAATCTCTCCTACGACGCTTTTTTGACTCATTTCTTGTTTTATCTTCTTAGGGTTTGTTATAGAGATGGATTGAGGGGTATCTTGGGGGAGAATACCAGAAGATTTAAGGGAGTTACTTACCTTATTTGAAGCTCAAATGGGTGAAGGAGTTATGAACTTAGCTTTATAGCACTTTCTTTGAGCCTTCCCTTCCTTCTCTTCTTTCCTTCTTTCTTCTCCTCTCGTTCTTCTCTTTTAGAACACTTAGAATTTTTTGGAGCCTCTCACTCTCACTTCTCAGCCGAAATTCATGAGGGAGAGACAAGACTAAGGTCTTGTTTTTATAGAGAAAAATGCAAATGGGTGTAATTATGGTGTTTATTTAAAATTTGAATTTTCTTAAGCTTCCATTGGTTGCATGGGAGGTGATATTTATTCAAAACTTACAAATTCAGATTTTGGGGCAGTGCTGTTCGGCTAGGGCAGGTTTTGGGCAGATAAAAACAGATTTTGTAATTTATTTGGGTTTTAAAATGTATTTTGGTGCATTTTTGTGTATTTAAATGCATAAAATATTAATTTTATGTACCCAAACCTACTAAAACCTATTATATTAATGTATTTATAATTAATTTAGTCTTCCCATGATTTATCATAATTTTGATAGTAATTAAATAAATAAGTGTAGGCTTTTAAACTAAATTAAGCTAGTTTGACTAGAATTGGCTTTTTGATTTATTTATTGTGTAGAGATTTTAAATAATTATTTGTTTGCTTTTGTTGAACTATATTATTATATTATTATATATATTACTTGTATAAAAAGTATTGGGTCATAATAATGTTTAATTTATACATCTTTTTTCTCATTTTTAAGCTTAAAAGGCAAAAAATAGCTTTTTGTGCACAAATTCCTAGGTGGCCGGTCATGCAAGGGCATTTTGGTTATTTTTGTTGTTATTTTATATTTTATTAATTAATTGTGTATAAATATCTAATTTTGTGTGTCCATGTGTTAAATTTTAAATTTTTAGGACTTTTTGCTGTACTAGGGGTAAAATGGTCATTTTACCCTAGTTATGGAAATTTTTGATTTTTAATTTAATATTTTATATTTTTTAGTTAATTTGAGCTATTCTGAGACTTTTCTAAGTGCTAGGGCCTTGCCTCTGAGTACTGGGTTTCTTTTAGAGTTTTCGGGTCAAATTAGGGTTTCGGATTACTTAGGATTTGTTCCTTGTTCATGTAGCGACTTAGATTCTTATCATCTATCCATCGTTAATACTAGGGTTTGAGCTGGGTTATTACAATCTACCCCCCTAAATTAAATTTCGTCCTCAAAATTTCATATCGTACCTTAATTTGCGAGCAATTGGGGATGACTCGTCCTCATAGCTTCTTCCCGCTCCCATGTGGACTCTTCAATCCCGTTGTGCTTCCAAAGAACTCAGACTAGCGAAATGGTCTTGCCACGAAGAATATTGTCTCGTTGATCGATAATCCTTATTGGTTGCTCTTCAAATGTGATATCCTCATCAATATGTAGTTCCTTCAAATCCAGAATGTGGATAAAGTCAGGTTCATACTTCCTCAGCATCGATACATGGAATACGTTCTGAACGTGGGCGAGTTGAGGCGGTAAGGCTAGATGATATGCCATTTCCCCAACCTTGGCCAGAATCTCGAACGGTCCAATATATCTTGGAGTTAGCTTCCCTTTTTGGCCGAAGCATATCACCCCTCTTCGTGGTTGAATCCTTAGGAATACATGATCTCCTACTTCAAATCGTAGCGGCCTTTATCGTTGATCTGTATAGCACTTTTTTCAGCTCTGTGCGGTGGCTATCCCTTGTTGAATGAGTCTAATCTTCTCGGTGTTCTCTTGCACTAAGTCCAGTCCAAGAAGTGCGTTTTGTCCTACTTCAGTCCAACAAACTGGCGAACGGCATGGTCTTCCGTTGAGGGCTTCATATGGTTGCATGGCAATGCTAGATTGATAGATGTTGTTGTAAGCAAACTCGACCAATGGTAAGTGTTTCTCCCAGTGTCCCTTGAAGTCCATGACGCATGCTCGAAGCATGTCTTCCAGTAACTGAATTGTACGTTCAGATTGCCCATCAGTCTGCGGGTGAAAGGCAGTGCTGAAGCAAAGCTCCGTTCCTAAGGCAGTTTGCAAATTCTGCCAGAATCGTGAGGTAAAATGTGGATCTCGATCTGACATGATGGATAGCGGAATTCCATGAAGTCGTACGATTTCTCGAATGTATTTCTGACTTAGGGTTTCCAGCTTCTTAGTAGATCGAACTGGTAGGAAGTGTGCTGATTTGGTGAGACGATCTACGATTACCCAAATGGAGTCATGTCCTGCTGGCGATCTTGGTAATCCAGAGACAAAATCCATAGTAACGTGTTCCCACTTCCACTGAGGTATCTCCAGGGGTTGGAGAGTTCCTCCTGGTCCTTGGTGCTCGGCTTTAACTTGTTGATAGGTAAGGCATTTGGCCACAAAACTTGCTACATCTTTCTTCATGCCATTCCACCAATATTGCCTCTTCAAATCATGGTACATCTTTATCTCTCCGGGGTGAACAGCAAAAAGTGACTGGTGATGCTCCCTTAGGATATCTCTTTTCAGATTCTCAACATTAGGTACGAAAAGTTATCCTTGGTAGGTCAACTGTCCATGCTTGTTGACTACCCATCCTGGCTTTGATTCTTCCGCAATCAAATGCCTTCAGATAAATTCGGATTCCTGGTCGTACTTTTGGGCTTCCACGACTCGTTGACCGAGAATTGTTGTCGCCACCGTTAAACGAAAACAACTTTCATCCTCTGACTCTATTGGTTGAAATCGAAATGCATTGAGCGTTCTCATCATCTTCCATTCCCTTGAGGCCATACTAGCCATTGTGCTCCTTGTTTTTCAGCTAAAGGCATCGGCCACCACGTTTGTCTTGCTTGGATGATAGGCTAATGTAAACTGGTAATCCTCTAAATATTCTATCCAGCGACGTTGCCTCATATTAAGATCCCTTT
>JAULJZ010055501.1:0-13796 GCA_032270985.1 Heliamphora pulchella
TAGATATATATATATATATATATATATATATATATGAACCCTCTCTCCCTCTCTCCCTGGCTCTCTTTGCTCTATCTCTTTCTCTCCCCCCATGTTGTATCTCTCCCTCTCCATGGCAAAACCTTGTTGTCCACTTTGTAAATCTCGAAAACTAGTGTGTGCTGTTCTAACCCTAGCTGATTCAGCCAAACCCTAACGCCATTCCTCTCTGATTCGTTCTGATTTCTCGTCTCGGTATCGGATGGGAGGTGAGTGATGGCGAGGTAGGGAAGAAAAGGGACAAAGTTGGAACACCCAAATGCGTTTAGAATGTCCCGCTTTACAATTTTATAATCGACGGTGGTGATGGTGGAGGTGCTTGGTGGTGGTAGTGATCCGAGAGAGAGAGAGAGAAAGAAAGACCGGCGATTGGCCGGTGCCATGCCAGCGACGAGTCGTAGTCGCCGAAGCAAGGGGCGACGGGGGGTGTCGTCGTCGCCGATGGGCAACACCTATGGGTGGTGGTATGGTGGGGGTCGGCGTGACAGGAGAGTTGTGAAGCCTCTCTCCCCCCATGTTCTCTCTCTCTCTCTCTCTCTCTCTCTCTCTCTCTCTCTCTCTCTGTGGCCATGTCGTTGCCACAATATACATATATATGAACACACACAGCGCCATAACCCGACACCATCACCGCACAACCAACACGCCTCCGCCAAGCCCAACACCGTCAGTGCCAATCACTGCAGTCCATGACCGTGGCCACAATTAATGAATTTTTATTTTCATTAACTGTATACACACAGTCACCACTGTGCACACCATTATTTCTCGATCAATAACGTTCACTACCCTTTTGACGATCTAACGCCGCTAGTGAACGATTTCGATCGTCGGTAAATTACTAGAGCAAATTCAAACCGAAGAATTATCGTTTTATAAACTTTATAAAAAGAAAAAAAAAAGAAAAAACAGATTTGATGGTTGCTGATGGGCAAAATGGGAATAAAAAGAATTATAATTAATGACACAAACGGTCATGGACGGAACCCTAACGGTTTGGGTTAATATGTAATAACATTTCAGCCTGTAAAAGAGGTCAGTGTAATTTATTCAAAAAGATAAAATTAATTGTATTTGATCAAAATTTTAAAAAAAATTAGTGTAATTTATCCCAAAATAAAAGCTTCGCGCAAACTCTCCAATGCTCCCAAAGCCAACCTGTCCTAGAGTGGCGAAAAAAAAGCCAAATCCACAAGCCAAACGAAGTGAGGCTCTCTGGAGTATGGAGTACAAATACACAGAAAATACCCAACATAGGGAAGAGGATCCAATCGGCCATATAGGCCCTGTTTGATAAGGGGTTTGGGGTTAGACTGACTTGGTAATCCTCTCTCACTAGTTAGCTTAATGTATGTGTTTTAACTTTTGATTGGATTAGCAATGATGGTGAATTACTAATTTCCTCCTTGGAGTGGATTCACAAACCTCACAAGGGTAGGTTTTATAAGGAATCCTTGCATAATATCAAAAATACTCTTGCCAAACACGATTGGTATTGAAACAAAGTCATCAAGAAAATGGTTTTGAGCCCCCAACTTTTTAGTAAAAATTAGAGTCCCAATTTTGTTGTACCTTTTATTATTTGTATTATTTTTTAATTTATGATTATTTTTAAATGGTTAAATGATTAAATGTCATGATTTGTATTTTATTATAATTTTTTATTGCATGAATAAAACCTTTGCCGGATAAATTTTTTCCTAATTTTTTGTTTGCTATTTGTTTAAAAAAAGTTCTTTTAATTCTAAAAGATATAACTTGTCTAAATTGAATATTATTGAATTATGAAATAACAAGACAAAATTTAATTTATTGAAATTTTTGTAATGATTTTTTTATGAAATTACTATATGTATAAAAAAATTACAAGCTCTTTTTTTATCATTCACTTTAGGTCCCAAATCCTTCATGGCAGGTTTGTGTACCATGTGTATAAAACTTTTTTGTATTTTGGCCTTTTTTGAAATTTGATTTATTTAGGGTAAATTACATTTATTACTATTGATATTTAAACTTATTATAGGACCTCTCCTATAATTTTTAAAATTACATTGACTTTTTCTGTCAGACTTGTCAAGCAAACGTGATTAACAAAAAATGAACTTTTATCATTTTATCCTTGATTACACATCATTTCTTCCTCTTCTCCATTTATTGTAATTCCATTTGTTCTAATTCTACACAAAACTTATAACCTAATACCTCAAAAAACAATCAATTGTTAAATCTACTTTTATTTTTCGCAAATCAAAAATCAAAAATCAAATTTATTGCTGGTTTCTCTCTCAGCATCAATTCTGGCTTCTCTCTCCCACCACAACAACTATTCCCTCTCCGACCAGTGATGGAGGGAGGAGAGATAGAGAGGGTTTCTTTGATTTCATGAAACTTAAAAGCTTTGTTCTAAATCTAGAGCATTTGGAATTGAGAATAAAATTGAGAATAAGAGAGGGTTTTGGCCACTTTGGACAATCACCTTCCTCCATATCCATCAATATTCCATCTGCAGTGGCGACAAATACCAATCTTCTCATAGTAAAGCTACAGTTCCTAAGGGTTTCTTTATTAAAAATCCCTACGCCCCCACTACCAAAACACATGCGCTATGAGGGAGATCGAGCGAGAGAGATCCAGTAATTGATCGGGAGAGATTGAGCAAGAGATCCAGTTCTGGGAACGAGGGATGGTGTCGTTGTGTAGTATCTCGAAAAAATAATAATAAAAAATAAAAATAAAAATAAAAAAAAAATAATGTTAAGTTATAAAAATATATATAAGAACATAGACATAAATAAGTGTATATACATCAACATAAATATATATACACATATAATTATAATAATAATAATATATACTTAATAAAAAAAATAATATTATTTAATTGGTGAATTTATGAGTTATGTCATAACAGAAAAAAAATTTTAAAACAAAATATTAAGAGCCTTCAATTGAGTTTAAATGACAAAGCCTCCGTTGAGAAGAATGAAATCAGTATATATAGAGGGCTGGATTAGGCTTGCTGCCGCTTATTGTGTGTCACTATCAATGAGAAATAGAAGGGAAAGAGGAGAAAACAACCCGCGCACCAGCGGACGCCGCATCAAACTCTGACGCCCAATCCCCACGCCGCCGTCCTTACCGTCCACCATCGCCGGACACCCTGTTGCCGCCCTCGCCGACTGTCGGCCATCTCTCCCTCTCTTCCCCGGTTTGCACACACTCTCTCACTCCCCGATATATATATATATATATATATATATATGTGTGTGTGTGTGTATCTTTCACCTAATGCTCTTTGTTATCATGTTTGTTTTGACCAGTTCTGGACTGATTACCACCATTAGCACCATCGGAGGGCACCAGCGACCACCACTGGTGCCTCCGGTATCCTCGAAAACTCCTCCTATAGCTCGTTTCGTCCCACACGTTTTTATACGCAAAAATTTCATATTATTGTTACACACTATTTCTGATATCATCCACTGCCACTGCCACTGCCACTCGATAACTTTGGATCTAATTTTTCAACGACCTAATGCCACTAGTGAACGGTGTCAATCGTCAGAAAATTCTTTCGAAAAATTCAAATCAAAAATCTACATTTTGTGATTTGATGTATAAAGAATAATTTTTAACCAATTTTGAGTCATGATATCTGTTACCCATTACCTCCGATTCAACCACCGTAAATCTTGTTAGATTTATCTCATGATTGCCTACGTATAGCCACAAACAACAATCAAAACCAATGTCCATATTGTCTGAGCGCGTATCCTAAAATTGTGTTGAAAACCCGTAACACAATTGGCACATGCGTTGTGAGCGCATGGCCCCTGTTATGTTGTGGGGGAGTGGGTTATGTTGCCTAGGTGAACTTTATATTCTTTTGTTGGTTTTAATAATATAATTTTATATTTCGATTGTTTTTGTAGCTAAATTATATTTTATTTGTTGGTTTATATAGCTAAATGATATTATTAAAGCTACTGGTTGGGTTGGATTTGTTTAATTATGATATATTTTTTTTCTTAAATCTAAAAGAAATGGTGAAATATGTTATAAAATAAAATATTAAGATTAAAAAAGTTTTATTTAAAATTAATATATTCTTATCTATTATGAATTTATCCAGTTTTATGAAAATTAGAATTAATATTTTTACATGTTTTAAGAAATAAAGAGAATTAAACTTTTGGGTATATCATTAATGATTTAATGATTTTAATGACTTTTTATAAACTTTAAAATTCTGATATAAATACATATAAAGTTATAAAAAATAATAATAATAAAAATAATAATAATGATATAGTTAGATTTTGTTAAAGTTATGAAAAACAAAATAATTAAACTAGATATATATTTTGTTAATCAATGCTTTATAGCATAATCCTATACAAAATAGTTATTTTAAAAGATAAAAATATTTTAATAAAAAGTGTGTATGTGATTAATTCTTTATGTTATAAAAATAGAATATTTTATAAAGCCAAAATTATTATTATTTTTAACTAGGTTTATGGAATAAAAAGAATTAAATTTTTAGGTGCATTTTTAGTAATTTTTAATGATTTAAGATTTTATAAAATATTTTAAAAATAGAATTGAATTAATAAGAAAACGTGGAATGTGATCTGATTATAGTTTTAATATGTTTACTAAATTTGGAGTACTTTGAAACAAAATTCTGCTAGATCAGGTGAGTTCCTAATATCTGAACTAGTTTTTATTTCACGTGAATGCCTGATATATTATATTGTTAAAGAATGAAATTGAATGATGAAAATGATAAAGAATGATGAAAAATAGAAATGAATGAAAATAATGGGTTAAACGACGTTCTGGCCGTTGGGGAACGATAAGTGTACCAGTAACGCGAGGCAAAAAGGGTGGGGGCCACGACCAGTTAGCTATAAGGATTGAACATATCCACCGTATAAAATGTGGGTTCGCTCCTTACCGAATTTTGGTTAATCGTTTAATGTATATATCATTCTAACATTGTGTAATAATTAAGAATTTAGATATCATTAAATTCAAACTAACTGTGCTAATGGATGTTGAAATATTTCAGGTGACACGTGATTATATGAAGAAGTCAGCTGCTAGAATAAGAAATTTTAATTTATGCCTAATTTTTCTATTTCTGTCAATGCTGCATTTCAAATTTTTGTAATAAGTACTTGGAACTATATTTCTGTATTGATTGCACTTTAATTTTATTAAGTTGTTCTGAGAGTACGTTTGTTTTATAAAAAGCGATTTCTTTTAATAAATACTTTTTTAAAAACTTTCAGTCAATAAAATTCAAAATGAGAAAGTGAAAAATAAAGGAAAAAAGAGGTCTTTGGTGGATTTTGACTCAGTGGCCGGTCACGGACGTCATATATGAAAATGGGTTGTGACACGTTAAGTCGGTGGCAGGCCGGCAGTGTCGTTGGATCGGTGGCCTAGAAGTTGGTTGGTGACGGTGTCGTTGGGTCGGTGGCAAGCTAGCAGCGAGATGATGCTGCAACAGAGGCGACGACGGCGGGGTGGGGCCGGTGGCTACCTAGTTGTGGCGATGGTTGATGCCTAGGGCGGTAACGGAACGGCGGAACTACGGCGAGGGCGGCGACAGATGTGGATGGCGATGGCGGTGACCAGTCGCCGATGTGAGAGAGGCGTCGGGTGTGGCGTGCCTGCTACGCTATTAAGGGCGAATTAGGTTAGAGAGAGAGAGAGAGAAGAGTTTTGGGTATAAATTAAAAAAATAATAATATAAATAAAGATAAAATTAGAAATAACATAAAATAATTGTTGATGTTAATATGTTTCGTAAAGTTTTTAACGGTTATTTGACCAAAGAGAGTATCTGAAATATAAAAATAAAGCAGAATGGAGAGTAATGTAATTTCAGAGACTACAAAAAAAATTCTTGTAATAAGCTTAAATCTCAAGAGAAATAAGTGTAATTTATTCATTTATTTATTTTTGGGCGCCAGCTTTTTAAAAGTATTTGCTCAAATAAAATTTCTTGCCCTACACACAATTAATTTTAATTACTAACATGTCCATTTTCTCAGTCACAGCTGAAAAAATTCAAACTCTTTGGGATAAAGTTCTTGGTGGAATAAACAGAAAATTTTATTTTTCCTCCATATTAAATATTTTTCTCTGAAAACTATTTTCTCCCCTCATAAAATAAGATGCTTTTCTAATCAATCAATCCCTATATTGATAGGGCGGCCCCATTTTCATAAAAAGAATGTGCTGCAGGCCCAGCGGCGCAAAAATAAAATCTCAATTTTTTTATTTATTTTCAACAAGTATAAATTAATAAATAAAAAGAGACAGTTGTTTGACACATTATTTTTGCACCGCTTTCGAGAAAAGAAATTTAATATTATTCAATTTCTTTCCAAGATCACATGAAGGATATTCAAGACGATTGATTTATGAGAACTCGAATCAGAGCTGCTGGCTATGACGAGCTGACAAAAATCAGAAAAGCTATGACAAGATCGACAGCATCCAATAGTGAAAATCTGCAATATAGGACCCGAAGCACCCACAAATGATAAATCGACCCTCAAAAAAATCAGAAGGAAAATGTGATGTTTTCTCCATCATTTTTCTTAAATAGCACAACATCCTGAATGCCATGAGCAATGTTTTGCATGTTCAAATCCAAAATACGTAAATTAACATTTTACCCGTAGGAAGACCCGATGACTCATTTTTAGCCGTCTCATATCTAGAAAATATTCTGTGAATAAAGTGACCATGTCCAATAATACATATATATATTCGTTTCTAAAAACCGAATCCATTAACACCAATTAAGTCATTTCTGATCGAATTTCATCCTAATTCAGCGGCATTTCGGTCTAAATGCGCAACATTTGTTCCAACCTCCTGAGATGATAAAAATCTGGGGAGTCAATTCCATAATTTTCTATACCAAATGCTTGATTAGTATGTCAAGTTTTGCCCCATATCGAATTTATTTAACTAGCGCTAGATAACACAAAGAAATTGTTGTTTAATAACTTTCAAATATCGTACACGCTAATTGGGGATGAATTTGGGAATTTGGGAATTTGGGAATTTGGGGTGCGTAAATGGGCATTGTGACTGAATATATTTTTTTGGTCAGATTCATTCACAATATGGAGCTCGCTGAGTTTTTTATTCATGCAAAAAATAAAGCTCAACCGAAATCTTTACTTATGTGATCGGAGAACCCTTGTTTAACTATTTTTTTAAAATTATATTTACTATTTATTTATTTGTAAATAAATACGATTTATCAACATAGTTATAGATATCATATCGATTTTATTTTTTGTATAAATAACAAACTTGATAAACTCTATATAGTGAACGAATTCAATAAAAAAATATATATTATATTAATTATGAACAAATACAGATAGAGAGAGAAAGAGAGAATAGATATAGAGAAGCTTTGAGAGAGTTTGTTATTGATTTTCAGTTTCTTTACATTCTGTTAACTTCCCTTTACAATGTGAAATATATATATATATATATATATACACTTATATGCTGCCTGTACAGCTTGCAACAGCTTGCAATATAACTGACTCTAACTAATTACAGACTTAAGGCTGCAGCAACTTTGTAACTGATTCGGAACAGGGGATAATACACCCCCTCAGACTGATGAATCACAATGAGGCATCAGTTTGGCCTTTAGTCTTAGAAATCTTTGAGATGATAATCCTTTGGTAAAAATGTCAGCTAGCTGGTCTTCACTGGAAACAAGTAGTAGGCTTTCAAATCTTTGCGAACAACACGCTCACGAACAAAGCGGTAATCTATTTCAATGTGTTTGGTTTGCGCATGAAAAATGGGATTAGAGGCTAAAAAAAGAGCTGAAACATTATCACACCATAGTTTAGGGGTAGTAGGAAGGAAGACAAAAAGATCACAAAGTAACATGCTAACCCAAGTCAGATCAGCTGCAGTCGCTGCTAAAGATCGATATTCCGCCTCTGTAGAGGAACGACCTACAGTAGGTTGTTTCTTAGCTGACCATGTGATGGGATTATCACCAAGGAAAATGCAAGAACCAGAAGTTGATCGACGGTCATTAGGGTCACTGGCCCAGTCGGCGTCACAGTAGGCAGTGAGGGACAAAGTAGTTGGTTTCAAAATAATACCATTATGTGTTGTCCCTTTAAGATAGCGTAAGATACGCTTGACAGCAGCCAAATGAATATCAGTAGGAGCGTGCATAGATTGACAAACCAAATTAACGGCAAAAGCAATATCGGGACTTGTGAAAGTAAGATATTGAATGGCACCGACAATGCTACGATAAGAAGAAGGATCAGTAAGGGAGGTCCCTTAGTTGCTGGCAAGACGATGATTAGGAGAACATGGGGTTTTACAAGGTTTGCATTCTTGCATGGAGTGCTTAACCAAAAGATCCTGAGCATACTTGGATTGAGTGACAAATAGGCTATTGGGTGTGTAATTGATCTCAAGGCCTAAGAAATAACGAAGTGGGCTGAGATCTTTAAGCTCAAAAGATGTAGAGAGTTTATGAATAATGAAAGTGATATAGGAAGAATCATTGCCGGTGATGATAACATATAGAAGAAGAAGAAGAATTAAGGACTTATCATGTTTGAGAACAAAGATAGAAGAATTGGCAGAGGATTCAACAAAACCCAATGTGAGAAGATAACTAGCAAATCGTTCAAACCATGCTCGTGGAGCTTGTTTAAGACCATAAAGAGATTTTTGTAACTTGCAAACATAATTGGGTTGAACAGCATCGACAAACCCATGGGATTGTGTCATAAAAACATCTTCTTTAAGAATGTCATGTAAAAAGGCATTACTGACATCCAATTGGCGTAACGGCCAGTTATAGGTAGCAGCAAGAGATAAGACTATGCGAACAGTGGTTGGTTTGACAACTGGACTAAAGGTTTCATCAAAATCAACCCCAACAGTTTGATGAAATCCTTTGGCAACTAAACGTGACTTGTAATGAGCTATGCTGCCATCTGGGTTTTGTTTGATACGAAAAACCCATTTACAATCTATGATATTCATGGAGGATGAGGGAGGAACAAATGACCAAGTGCCTTGGCATTGTAAAGCCGAGAACTCTTGCCATGGCTGAACGCCATTCTGGAGATTTACAGGCAGTGGTATAAGATGTGGGAATGCTAGGAAGAGAGGAAGATATAATAGAGTGGTAGGACTTTGGCTTAGTAATTCCAAACTTGGAACGAGTTTGCATAGGATGAATGTTAATGGAAATGGAAGGGGGAGCATTGTTTGAAGGGTGATGAGGAGGACTAGTGGGTGGGCATGTGGAAGAAAGTGTAGCAGAGTTAGGAGCCAGTGAACAAGGATGAGGAGGAGGAATGAGGGAATTGAGATGGGAGGAGGAGGAGGAGGAGGAGGAGGTGGAGGAATGGATGGGATGGGATCAATGAAAGGCGCATGGGGAGAGGGGTTAGTAGAAGTATGAGGAGGAGAATAAGGGCCTAGGATTGAAGGTAAAGAGCAGAGATCAAGAAAAAGAAGAGGAGATAACCATGAAGAAGAGGTGTGGGAAATGGGTGATGTAGCTGAGGAGGTAGCAAAGGGAAAAAGTGTTTCATCGAAAAGGACATGGCGAGAGGTGTACCATTTGTTGTTAATGGGTTCATAACAGAGGTAGCCCACCTGGGTTGTAGCCCGTAAAGATACAAGGAGAGGTTCGGTGCTGAAGTTTTTTGGAATTGTAAGGAAGAAGATAGGGATAACAACAACAACCGAAAATTTTAAGAGTAGTAGTCAGGAGAAGTGCCATATAAGAGTTGAAAGGGAGATTGATGTTGAAGAAGAGAAGAGGGTAAAAGGTTTATGAGATGAACAGCGGTGGCAAAGGCAAAGGACCAAAACTGAAGAGGCATGGAAGCTTTAGATAAGAAAGTAATTGCTGTCTCAACAATGTGCCTGTGCTTGCGTTCAACAATTCCGTTTTGTTGAGGAGTGTAGGGGCAAGTTAATTGACGAAATATGCCATGAGTGGAACAAAAAATCTTGAATTCATTGCTCAAAAATTCACCACCACAGTCAGTGTGTAGTTTTTTAATTTTGCGGGAGAAATAGTTCTCAACATAAGTTTTGAATCGGCAAAACACAGAAAATACATCAGACTTATTTTTAATTGGAAAAAGCCAAGTGAACCGAGTATGATCATTAACAAATGAAACATAAAAGCAAAATCCATCAATGGAGGTAAGAGGAGCAGGTCCCCATACATCTTTAGCAGTGTGTTGTCCACTGATCATAGAGAGTGTAGATGGTACAAGTGTGGCACTTATCAATGTAACCAGAGCTTGATCTGTAGAGTGCCATTTCTGAAATTCTGAATTTGGTTCATTACCTGTTGAATTCTGAATATATCGTGTTGGAGTTGTTGTAGATCCATCAATGAAGCCACGAAGATTATGTGCCTTCAAGATTGCAGTGAGTTGATATTTCCAGAGAAGGAAATTGGTAGAATCAAGCTTGACAGAGACTAGATTGGACATATTGGAAAGGAGAAGCATATGACTTTGTTGAAGTACTTTGGTTGTTGATGAAGATTCAGCAGAGATTGAAGTGTTCCCAGAAGGAGATGATGCCATCGTTAAATGGATTTCAAAAGCTTTGAGAGAGTTTGTTATTGATTTTCAATTTCTTTACATTCTGTTAATTTCCCTTTACAATGTGAAATATATATATACACTTATATGTTGCCTGTATAGCCTGCAACAGCTTGCAATATAATTGACTCTAACTAATCACTGACTTAAGCCGGCAATAGCTTTGTAACTGATTCGAAACAGATGGGATAATAAATTAAAGACACAACAGCGAAATGTGCTTTTTAGTTACGCATCTTGACCCTAAATTTGGTATCATGTGATGGTTAAAGTAATTTGTGGAAACTCATATCATACTGTAGAACACCAAAATAATTGCTATGTGATGTTGCGATCATGATGTTGCTGGCCCTGTTTGGCCTATATGTCACAAATTGTGTTTATTTTTATTTATTTTTGAGTTTTTTTTTATTTTTTTAAATCGTCTCGTTGAGACGAGCTTAAAGAATAAAAAATTTTGATCAAAAGATGAAAAAGTCCACTAAAAACGAAAATAAACAATATAAAATTTAGCTTATTGCTTATTTTAGTTTTTTCTGAACTTCTTTTATATTTTGATCATAATTTTTCATTTTTTTGGCTCGTCTCGATGAAAGTAGTTTAAAAATACGATAGTTTCATTAAATGATAAAAAAAATTACTAAAAATCCAAATAAATAACATTAAATAAGAAAATAAGCAATATGGGTTCCTCAATATATTGTTGTTATGACCATTTGCAATTTTTAAGAATTAAAGTTTCTTCTGACATGCTTGACAGAATAATTGCTCTGTGATTTGCGATCAAGATGTTGCCATTGTTTCCTCAATATGTTGTTGTTATGACCATTTGCAATTTTTAATAATTAAAGTTGCCTTCTGACATGCTTGATTTATATACAGGTGTTTGGCTTAGTTTTTTGAGTTAGTTTTAAATTTTTTATTATAAAATTTAATAATAAATTATAATTTTTTTAAATATTTAAAACTTCTGTTATAAATTATAATTATTTTTTTATTTTAACTATAAATTAATATATATATCAAACACTCACAACTCTACTATAAATTATAATTTATAAATTTTTAATTTTAATAATGCCAAAAGCTTTGTACTGGCCGTTAGTGGGCTCACTGTGTCACTCTCCAATAGTATTGCAACACGTCACCAACCTTTGCTAACATTTCCGGCCGATAATCACCTTAAAAATATTTTTTTTTTATAAAAAGGCATTTTAAAAAATAATTACTGTAATTAAAAAGTGTGTTTAATTACAGTCTTAAGAATAATAATAATAATACTATCGGCTGTTTTATGCCCTCGTAAGTTAGTTTTTTGCTAAAAACAAAAAAAAGTAATATAGCTTGTAAGGACCTGATTCTAAATTATAAGATTATTGACGGTAAATTAATAGGATCTTAGATCATAATAAGATTAAAATTTTAATATGATCAAAACCTATGGATCAGACTCCGAAAATCAAAAATCCTAAAATAAAAAGAAAGTCTTCTAATCTCGAATATCGTCAAATTACCCTAAGAACACTCACTCAAAATTCTAAAAAGCTAAACTTAAAAATGAAACTTCAAACCCCAAATGCTTCTTAAGAAATGCTGACTTGGTCTCGTAGCCTTTCAAACCCAACAATCTATACGTGTTGTCCTGTTACAGTAAAACCCGACTCCCAGATCCAAAGAATAAGAGAAATTAAACCCAAATCCCAACATAAAAAGAAAATTATACTCAAAAATCTAAATTCCGTGACTTTCAATAATCACATTTCGACCCCAAGTCTTTAAGATAATTACACTTTTCTCCTAAAACGCCAAAGTTCATAACAAGCTATCAATGCCGTAAGAAAACACTTAAATCCTCATTCAGATTACATTTAAGAGTTCCTAAAACTCTTAATATCAATCATTACATACTAACCCCTCACGTCTTTAAAATTTCATAGAAGTTTCTGGAATATTTCTCACCCATAATTCCATACAATCAATATTAATTAATACATATATGTGCTAAATACATATATGTCACATGTGTGAGACCACCTAGAAGTATGTGCTAATTTTATTTTAATAAGATAAAATACAATATTTCAAATCAAATTAAATAAAATTTAAACTTTCAAAAAAAATAGAGATAATTATATTTTTAAAACTAACAAAAATATAATAATAATATTAATAATAATAATAATAATAATAATAATAATAGCAGTCATAAAATTTAAAATAATAAAAGTGTATAAAATGTTAAATTACAAAATAATAATTTCACCACCAACTCACACACATTCTCCAATAAAATTTTATATATACAAGTATATATATAAAAGAGAATCTCTAAATAATTAAAGTGATGCCATGTGACTACAACACATAATTAAATATTCAAAAAAATAAATAAATAAATAAACATAACCTTATTATTAGTATTATATATATATATGAAGACTACATAAACTTATGTGTAAGTGATGATGACAACTCTCTCTCTCTCGTTCTCTATAACAATAAATAGTGTAGGAAATCTCAAAATGTAAAAAATTTATTTTTAATATTTTAATAAAAAAAATTCTAAAAGTAATCTATATTTATATATTATATGGGAATTGACATATATATAAGTGCATATATACACGCGCAATCTCTACAATATCAAATAAATATATACAACTTAATAAAACAAATTTTAATACTAGCTTGGATACTTTAAAAAAAAATTTAATACAGCACAATTAATAATGTCAAATCTCTACAACACAATTATAATCTCCAATACAAACTTATTATATACACAAATATTTATATACATATAATGAAAGAATCTTTAGTATACACCTAATATAATAATCAATAAATAAATAAACATCTACAATAATATTATAGCCAACAAAGTATTAAATCCCTACGACACTAACTTCAATTTAAAATGATAAAAAAAAGAGAGGGTAAAAATTAACTTTATTCTTTACATATATGTGTGTATATATATACATGTAAGAAGATATTTATATATAATATTTTACATCTTTCTCCCACAATCCAATAAAATATTCAAATAATAAAAGTAAAAATTACTTTATGCATATAATAATAAAAAGATAAAAATAA